>JABXWE010042432.1:0-11549 GCA_014611495.1 Limonius californicus | reverse complement strand
TGGATACTGGAATATGTCAGCTTGTCTGGTTCCTCTTTAAATTTTTCTGGTATTAATGCTTTTTAAATATATATTCAAATACCTTAATCATCGAGAACTACTATTAATAAATTCGTATAAGTAGATCTAAGTAATATTTTACCATAATTATATAAAATGGTTTACCAATTCTTTCACATTTTTATTTAAGTCTTGGTCAAGTTTCCTGACATCTTAATTTTAATAGTTCCTTTGACTATTTTCTGAGTAAAATATATAACTTGAAAACAACATATATTAACAGAACCAACCACACAATAAAAAAATCTGCATCTTTACAGTAATACAATCAATATAAAAATTTATGTCATTCTTGCATTGTATAAGAACAAAAAATTAGACAAAACATTGATTTTTCTAAAATATGTTGTTTTAGTTATTAATAATTACATTAGAAATAAAAACCAATAAATATGAAATGTTTAAGATTGATTGGATTTGAAAAACCAAAAGTTCAGGTGTTTATAATATTTTGTTCACCTATAATTGTTGATATAATGATTGGGGTTCACTGATTTACATGTAAACAAATTAAAACTTATTCTATTTTTATACTGTATGCTTGCATAACATTTAATTATTTTAGGGAATAGAAGATTATATGGGCGACATGGACTTTAAAGTAGCAGGAACTAAAAAGGGTATTACAGCTTTACAAGCAGATATTAAAATACCAGGACTACCATTAAAAATTGTAATGGAAGCTGTACAGAAAGCTACAGATGCCAAAACCCAGATATTAGACATTATGCATCGGTGTATTGAAAAACCAAGGTGCCACATTGTATTTTTATGCAAGATCTTTTAGAATTCTGATATTGAACAAATGTGCTTCTATGAATGAAAATATCTTTAATAATATTAAAACATAGACGTGCCAGAATCATCGATACCATATTTTAAAATTATTTTTGATTAGGTATACAGATTGTTCTATGAGAGTGTTAAATCAAACTTACGATTTCTTTTAACGTATCACATTATGTGTTTCAGGAGTCTTAAACTCTATCAAAGAGGATTAAAATGGTGTGAGCTTGTAGGAGCCTAGACGAAATACTTCCTGTGAGTTATTTATGTGAAAATTTGCAGAAATTGGTACGTTTACCCTCGCCTAATGAAGGTAATTGGTTCTAATTTGCTGAATATTTTTATTGATCTCTATAATTCAGAATTACATGTCATATGAAACACAACCTAGTATAATATGCAGAGCGAATACTATTTGTGAATTGCATTATTTCTCGGCTTTCTTAAATGAAATGTGCTATATATCATGTCACAATCTCGAGGTGTATTAAAGTAGCTTTCATATCGAATGTTGACGGTGAATGCACTACTGCGTTTATATTTATCAGGTACAGTGTTTCAAGGTTTGATTCAGCTTGGGTTGCTGTAGAGGTGGTTACCTATATCCTAAGTTTATACTAATGTACAGTAGACTGCAAATAGCGTTGCGGCTCAACTGCGCACAAGATAAACAAAGATGTTGAATGAATGACAGAGACGAAGTACACACGTCACACTGCCAGTACATTCAGCCGCAAAAGTTAACTTGCGTTTTTATGTAAAGTGTGAAAGATGTTTCTAAGCATTATTAAGATTACAAGTGCTAATGAGCCATTAAGTGCTCATAAAGTTATGTCTAATTTTAAAGGAACTTTAGTTTTACCTACATTTAAGACGTTTCTAAGAAATGTCCAATGACTTTCTAATTCCAAATCCGTTTACTATTATAATTTACAAGCTTTAAATAAATGTATACAAAAGAAAAGGTGAAATGAGTTGAATTAATAAAAAATACACAAAAAATTGCAATAAAAGGACTTTCAAAATATTTTCGGAAGCCCTGTTCAAAATTAGAAGAATGCATTTTTAAAATAAATACCTTTAAATGTAGTTTCTAATACGGGCAGGTAGTTATTTAGTTGTTGCCTGGTTTAACAACTACCTAATACTTCCGGATTATGCAGATGGAATGCAGTTCTGTTGTTGTCTATGCTTCTTAAATTTGTGTTTCCGTTTACTCCGTATTCTCAGTAAAATTTGTAATCCTCAGCAGTTATATGAATATATAAGAATAAAAAAAATATTAATTTAAATATTCCATGCCTGATAAACTTCCATCTGAACTATCACTTTCAAAATCAGTTTCCGTTTCGCTATCATCTTCACCTAAATTTATAATTAAATTGTCTACAATTAAATCTAAGGCGGGCTCTTGTGCCATGAAGCTTCACTCTCCTCCCTCATAAATTTTAAAACGGCACTTATGATTTCTCGGGATTGGCCGCTTAAAACTTTTCCTTTAACTTTAGTCTTGAAGACCATTTTTCTTCAGTAGATGCAACGACAGCAATAGTACGCACAAACAACAAATAACAAAAAACAGCAACAACACAAACAACAAAAACAGCAGTAGCACAAACAACAAATAACAAAGAAAACTACAATAATCAATTAAGAGCAAGTTTAACAAATAAGTTTTGGAAGCTGCTACTTTTTAAGGGAATGTACCTATGTTACTCGCTCGAGACTCAAGTAAAAAGTGAGCTCCGCTTCCCACTCCACTGTTTTGTCAACGCGCACCTCCGAGCCACCCGCAGCCCTATTTGCAGTCTACTGTACTTAAGTATTTTCATATTATGGTCAATACAGGAATTTTTTAAACCCCACGCATACTACTTTTATGGTATAGTCGTATATACTAAGCGCCGGCGTAGTCAAGTGGTTAGAGCATTGGGCTCCGACGCAGAAGGTCGGGAGTTCAAATCGCCGACTCGATGCAGGACAAGCGGTCTATCCAGCCTTTTAGATAATTGGGTACCTGCTTTCGAATTACCAAGGGGTAGTAATGCGGTTGTATAGTGCCTGATGCCCACCACGTGTCATTCATTTGGCACGCGACAACCGTTTGTGAGAGCAAAAATACGGAAGCTTTTACCTTCTACTTTGCAGGTCAAACTTCCTTCATGAGTCGCACAAATATTATAATATTACTGCATTTATGGATAAAGTTACCATTCATAGTAATAGAAAAAAAAGTAATTTACATCACTAAAATTTTATGATTGTACGAATAAGAAATTCGACTAAAAGCAAAAACATTACATTTTACATCTCTAAATTGCAACAAGGCTCGGGCCCAACGCTCCAATATACAATACGATTACAAAAGTTTTTGAGAAGTTGTAGAAAACACAATAAAGGCCTTTACTTAAGCCATATTGATTATAACATTGATTACAGTTATTTAATAGTTATCAATTTACGGGTCAGTTGCTACAGTTATTTTTAATCTAGAACCCAAACCATTTACTTCTATATATATATATATATATATATATATATATATATAAATTAACATCCGCAGGGATTACGATACCATTGATTGATAAGTTTTTTAGTCTTTCACACCTGGTAGTTTGAATTGCTTGACAAAACTGGATCGATTCTATGTAAGTTTTCCAGGATGTTTAAAAAAACACGTAAACTATTTTATGCAGCAAGTTTCGGAATTAGATTGTTGAACAGAGCTTGGATCCGATTCTCTCTTAGTTTGTTCATTTCCGCTGTGTAATTTGGTGCTACTGAGCTGTTCAATGTTGGAAGTTGAGACCGAAGGTTCGGTTTTGGTTTTCATAAATATAAAAGAGTTGAAAACCTTTGCCACTTCTATTTGTGTTTCCTTATCAGTAAATCTAGAGTGAGTTAAGAACATTTTCAATAATTTTAATAATCTATTTAATTTAGAAAAAATAGCAAATTTTAACCCAGGAAAACATTAGTTGCGTTATTTCAAAATGTCAAATGTCAGTCAATCAAGGTATCAAAATTTTCGTTTTTTTATAAGAAATATCATGAAGAATTCAGATTTTGTGCTCTGTAAAATATTAAAAAGTTATTTGAATAATTAGGATTTAATTAAATTTTGTAAATATGTCTTCTGATTAGCTAAAAAATCGGGAGTTACACTTCAGATTTGCGTGATTCGGTTTATATAAGCAACTGGAACAAAAAAATTATGTTTCTTTCAGCTTCCTAGTAATCGAGTTTTAAATAAGTTAAAGTTGTTTATATTTTACTTGTTTAGCAGCGATGTAAATTTCAAACAATGGGGCTTTCGTCCCCTTGCTCAAATTATAACTTTTTAATCCTCATAATTACCTATGTAATCAAGTGAAATAAATCAAGTTGTAATGTGTTACATGTGTATCGGCGTTACTATATTACTTACCTGTGGTTGAAAAGTGAAATTTAATAGAATAATCATCAAATCAAGATTTAGTCTGTTTTTTGACGTCTTATGTTCTTGCCTCGTTGGACATTTATAATTGACAACAAGCTGCTACACCTCAAAATATATACGAAGGAAAGAAAAGTGTAATACTATTATAATTTTATATCAACTGAACTTATAACAAAGCTTCGCCCGTAATTATTATTACAAATAAATGAAAACATCGACTTCGAGAAATACACTTTCAATCTAAATTTGAACCAGTTAGAGGTTATAGTTGCAATATAATTGTTAATTTTAATACTTACCTGTGAGAAGAAATAACAACGACGAAGTCACTTTTTCCAAGAGTGTTTGTAAAGAAACTTTAGCAACAAGTTAATTTTCAACCATTTTCAGATTGGAAGGAAGTGTAGGACCCACTACCCGAGTATCAATTATTTGGTTTTTCTACCATTTTTCGAAGAAATTTAAGCAAGTACTCCGGTGTCAAGGTGGGTCCATTCGCAAAGTGTGACAATTTAATTCATGTGTTTTGCTATTTGGTTATTGATTCTTAAGTTAAAAAGAAACTATAAATAAATTGGCAAATTTTGTTATTAGTTCATGTATGTCAATAATTTTATTCATAATTCATGTTACAACCTTTTACCCTTGGCATTGTAAGGTCAAACGGCGCATAAACCTGCGAATAGAATAAAATTATTTGTTGTGGAGATCGCCCTATTAGCTCAACAATTTATAAGAGCAATATTGTGAATGTTATTTAATGAATGCATAACAGATTATCTTTATTAGGGATATTTTACTATTGGCGTACACAAGTAATAGTAGTATTATTTTTTTTTATATATTAATATAATATTTGTGAGGGGTGAATATCACAGTAATATATTACTATTTTCTGCATATTAAACATGTGGTTCCAATACATAATACATACAAATTATAATGTAAATATTACAATCTAAAATAAACTTTAGGACCAATTAAGCACGGATACAAATGTCATTTAGGATAAGCTCTTAAAACTGTATACTATACTCTGAATATCTATAGAGGATTACGAATTCTTCCTCCTGAAAGCAATATTTTATTACGCAGAAAATTTTACGGTATATGCAGTATATATTTTTTAAATGTATACGCTTGTCGGTATACGTAGTTCGATATTTAAATAAAATACCGTTAGTGTTTTAGATATAGGACAAAACAATTCCAATGGAGTGATAGCTAAATATCTTAAGGTAGCTTAGCCGTTATTATAAAACAAATATAAGTGTAGCAACTTAATTATGTTTTTATAACTATTAAATAAATGCCGCGACTGCTATAACCTGTATGGCTTAAGCAAAGAAACGCATTTTATTTTCCACAGCCGACCCTTATCGAGAATGTTTTGGATCATACTGTAGAAAAGCAGGGTTAACTGAGTCCGGACACTTAAACACGCGACACATAATCATAGGCCATTTAATCACCGACAGTTAAACACACCGACACTTAGTCACACGGGCATTTAAACACATAGACATTTAAACGCTGAAGCACATAATCACAGGGACATATAAACACATAGTGCCACTGTCGTATAAAAAAATTGTGCTTGAGTTCCTTTATAAAAATAAATAATTAATTAAATTATATAATCAGCCTACTTTGGCTAGCTCAAAATGAAAAATTGCTATGTAATTTGTTATAAAAATAAATGAATTTCCAATTTACATCAGCATACTTTATAAAAACAAAGATTTCAGGGTTAGTTTCGAGGCCTCTCCAAAGATAGTTATCTAATTACAATCATGAATAACACAAATACCAATATAAATCAATTGTGAACTTTTTATCCTGTTAATTGTTGAACGGACCTTTACATCTTGATATCTTCAACAATGCTAACGGTAGCACTTTGCTCCCCTTTCCTCCAGATGTTTCGTCTCGACAGGTTGCTGATTTCTTACAGGATCGTTGAACATGCGGTTGTTACACATCTTTTGTAGTTATAAGTTGTTAAAATCCAATGACACACTTCAACAACATTCATTTAAATGTAATCAACGGATCAGGTAAGTAAATTTGTAAATTGATCTTTTAATTCAACACAAAATTGCTTCCGATGAACTATAATTTTATTTATATTCCAGGAACGTTGGACATAAACAACACAATTTGACCTCCAAACTCCAGGTAAGATTTAATCTTTTAGAATTTAAACACTTTGGTAGATTGAACTTAGATGAGATTTATTAATTTTTTTCAACACATAATAAACACATCACGGATACTTTAACATTTAATTAAACTTCGTTGAATTTACATAACTTAACCTCAAACATAAAATGTAAATAATCTTAGGCCCCACCCAAAATTTGCAAAATTAGTTTTTAATACTTTATAATTTTAAATTCCGAGCGCACAAATAACCTGTGCTTACTCTTCAAGCTTCGAAAACAGACTCAATTTCCCAAATTTGTACAAATCCTACTTTAAAATTAAAAATGTACCAATCAGGGAACAGAGAATTATCACTTAGATCTTCTGCTGATCTATTACATTATAAAATTGTTAATAACTGAATTAATATACAAAATTTCAATAAATAAAGGTCAGAATCATAATCCTTATAAAATTACGAAACTTTGAGTACAACTTAAACCACGGTTTGAAACAAAAAATATACACGTGCTAAAATTATTAATTTTATACAGATTTCAACTATTGAGTTACAAAATTATTAAAAACAAAATACTACATCATTAACAAAATAAGACAAACATATATACACCCTCTACATCTATTATTCATAAGATAATTAAGCGAAAATCAAAAATAACTTCACAAATACGAATTCTCTATAATTTTATAAATATATAATAAACAAAGTAATTCTGATCAACAAAACTGATCCAATCCTTCCTTTATACAATAAAAAATTAAAATAAAACCATCATAACTCTTTCAAAACAAATCAAACTTGTACATATTAACAAATAAAATGTCTAAAATACAAACATGCAAGAATCTACATTCTAGGGCTCCCAACTTTGCCCAGGACAACCCAAAACATCGTCTACTCCGCACATAGACGTCTTGAACACCATTCCCTAAGGAATATCCACCCACAACTTCACTTCGAATCCAAACACGCACTACGCAGCACTTTCCGAAGATCGTAACTACCTCACAATCTAATCCGGTATACATTTATCATTTTTAATCATTATAACTTTTCAAATATCATAATTTACATCATAATCAGGCTATTTAAACTCAATTTCAGGGATAATTTAGATTTCTATCTTCAAAATAGTATCCTTTTACATATAAGTTAATCATTATGAAGCAAAATTCATATCATATAAGTGTTACGAAGCAAAATCAAGTAATCAACATAATATAATCATAGTATAGTATAGTTTAGAATAATTACATAACTTTAGGGTAAATACCATGGCAATATATATAACACAAAATTAAAATTAAAATACAGACACAGAAAAATTGAAATACGTAAGTAAAGGTTCTCAAATATTGAATTTTATTAGCCGGAACGCAGCTTGCAACTATTCGTTTTATTCTGGTGTTAAGATTTCTGTACTTTTTCTTCTGCGGAAACGAATTTTGTTTGATATGTTACCATGTTTTCGATCAACTAAAATATGCTTATAACTTTTTTTTCATATAAAAGTAAGACAAGAATTCACTTCAAACACAATGTGACTATGTGTTTAAATGTCCCTGTGATTATGTGCTTCAGTGTTTAAATGTCTATGTATTTAAATGCCCGTGTGATTAAGTGTCGGCATGTTTAACTGTCCGTGATTAAATGGCCTATGATTATGTGTCGCGTTTTATGTGTCCTAAAACCAGCGTTAACATAAATATGTAATTTTTGAAATTACCAAGAGTCTATATAACGTTTATTCCAGCTGTACATGATATTTTATTTAAATCATGAAGTTACTAAATGCATCTATTTTATCTCACTCCATTCACTCTTGTTACCACATTCATCCTTACATATCGAGGCGCAAAAATATATTTGGTCAGGAAAATTTCCATTACTCGTGCGCGGATGGTACCCATGTATCTTAGGCCCTGCTTTGGGTCCCAGAAAATTATTAGTTGAGTTAACTGGCTACAATTTGAAGGCATTTATGCCCCCTCTTTCCTCTAATAGTTAATTTTTGTATATGAAGAGAGAGTAGACTCGACTTCACTATATAATTATCAGCATTTTATACAAATGGCAATTTTAAAAGTTAAAACTTCAAGGTGCTGATATCAACAATGAATCTACTCTATTAAAAGTGATTCAATATGCGAAGGCTGTACGACAATTACAAGCATTTGTTTAATGCGGATGCGATAATTGCCTTTATTATATTCGAATTATAACAACTTTCGCCACTCGACACAATTCTACTTGAAAATTAGACTTGCCCTATGATTTTACAAAACATTCATGAGCTGCACGTAGTACACATACAGAGATTGCGCAAATATGATGCCGACTTGTATAGTAATACCGCTTGAATAGAATGGTAAAATGAGGTAAAGAAAGACGCGCATAATGGAACAAAAGACCACTTCCGTGAGTCGTGTATATCTTCAATGTAAGTGACAGAAAAATAAATCGTAATGAATGAGAGGTAGCACTTTCTATTTTGCGGATTCGGTTTCACATCTTCGGCCGAACTGGGTTACACCCACATACTCAAGTATTCACGAATTTCATGTTGTCTTCGGTTACAATACTTGCCAGAGGGATAGCGAACGTAATATAATGGCTATATCGACAACCTAACGCATGTCTTACTCTAGATTTAGCAGTGCATGGTAGTATTTCTAAAGATTATGTCAAATGTCGAACGTTGGCTGATATATCGTCAGCAGTTTAGCTCAATATGAACCTCCACCCACTCCGTTCTCTCCTACTAATTACAGCTTTTACCAACACCAACCACGAAATGAAGAAATAAAATTAAGTTTGCGATTAAGAACACAAGGACTACGAGTACCTTATTTAGAGGTTTTAGCTGATAATTTAAGTGTACTTCAATAATTAATGATGATTAATAGATCTCTGCTGGCATCAAAGCTATTAAGGTCTCACCCTCCCACATCATAAACTGAAAACCTTGTTCTCTTGAAACGGCTATACTCCTCTGTATATTTGGCAACTTCTAAGTCATCCATCCTTTGCTACAGATTAATCAATTCGATTTCCGGCATCATTTACCAAGAAATTTATCGAGAACATGATAGGAGTTTCGCGTTTCAAACTAATAGGGTGTTAACGGCCATTTGTTGACATAATGAATAATCATTATGGTTTTTATCGCATCAATAGACCACATTAAATTAATGTTGTAAATGCGGTTTGAGATTACCTTAAAACTAGAAATGAGACCAGCGATTCTAACAACGAGGTCCGCAGATCGTGTGCAACCCATTAATCAACTTGCTAATATGTTACTAATACCGATTAACTTCTACATTTTAGGATTTATCCACGATACATAAAGATATTTAAAAAAAAAGTTAGGTATACTGATGATGAATTTTGTTAGTGGAAACGCAAGTAGTAGCTTTGTATGTAAGGCGTTTCAGCGGTCACTGGTGTAGTTTCCTCAATCTATTAACAATGACTTATTTATAGGTCGTCGTTAGTCGCTAGCAGTCTTTTTGTCCCTCTGCTAGGCTCCAGCTTCTTCTTTGCAACGTGCTTCTCCTTAGCGCTAGGATACAAATATGGGGGACCTACATTTTAACGTCGAAGCAGAACGAGATTTTTGGCAGTAAGACCCCGAAGTTGCCCAACGTTGTAATGCATTGCGCGGTACCGTTGGGAATCGAACCCAAGCCATAATCAACGTTTTCATCAAAGCAAGCGCTCTGCCAACTTTGCTACAGGTTGTATTTTCAGGTAATGATTATTATTTTATGTGACTGCATTTTCTGTGACCTCTCTATGCAAATCCTCAAAAGCAGTTATTGTAAAGATGCTACCGGGGTATTCTTCTCAATATTGTTGCTTTTGTTGTTGCAGAATAGTGTACTGATTAGAACGGAAATCATTTATAGTTCATTGTTTCTCTCATAAAACAACCAAGGATTATGGGATTTGAGAGACATTCAATACAAAATCGTTTTGTAGAACATCATGCCGAATTTTCAAATGCCTTTTCTGACTATAAATAAGTTAAAGAATTGCTAAATGTGAAAAAGTATTTTGTGAGACAGGCAACGTTTCCAGAAAAAAAGAGTAGTGAACGACGACTGAATGGTACTGCAGAAATTATCGATGCTCTTGGGGAAATAAAGGATAAAGCCCTTAAGATTATAATTTGCGACTCTTTTACAGTGTGTCACACAATGTGGTAAACTGTATATGTATATTGTTGTCGACAGACAACTAAAATGAATTAAATGCAGAATATGGAAAAGATTTCAAGAAGCATAACTTATAATAGTTTATTTAATTTTATATTCTCGTTTTATTATAACCAGTTGTATGTTTATAAGTGAGGTTATGTATCATTCATCATTGACAACCTTTTCTTCCCACTGCTGGGCATCGGCCTCTTCTCTGCCACGGGTTTCTCCTCAGTGCTAAGGTAGAGACACGGGGGACCTACAGTTTCTAAATTTAAGATATAGAAGAAATGTTTATAGTGTATCTATTATTCCTGCACAAAACTCGTGTATTGTCAAATTGCCTCTATCTTGGTATAATATACAACGTGTTTCTATAATAGTTAATCAACGTTTGAGAGCATATAAAACAAGAAAAATAAAGACGAAAATCATCAATAAAATTTTTTGAAAAAGTGTATACTAAGGGAGATACAGCCCCTCAACTGTCAGCTTCTAAAGATGATTTTAATTTAATATCTCAGAAACCATAAGTGATAAAATGATAAAATTTGGTATAGATAATATCTTTTTCATATTTTATCAGATAAAATTAAAAAAATTAAAATAACTTATCCAGGGGTGTCTCTAGCGAGCAGAGCGAAGGGTTAATTTACCTCTAACTTTTTTGTCAGTAATTTTTTAAATGTTTTTATTGAAAATTATGATAAATCAAGGTATTTTAAGAAAAAAAGGTACTCTTAATAAACTTCGATAAAACCCACCGTTTTAGAGTAAATTCAATTGTAATCTAATAATCAGTTAATCTTTTTTAAAGTAAGCAGCATATCAACATACTCAGCAAATGAGTATTGAGGCATTTTTGCACTTTAATTCAATGTGTCAATAATTTAAT
>JABXWE010042431.1:0-15445 GCA_014611495.1 Limonius californicus | reverse complement strand
TCGAGAATTTTGCTGACATCGTTGACAGCAGTTTGCCCCCATCAAATAGAGCAGCTCAGGGGGTTGATCTCCTTGATTATTCGGATATAGCCCTGTCTGGCATCGCCGAAGTCAACATCTTCCAGGATCAACCACCCCTTCCAACAGTTTCTACATGGATTCGACACCTTGATCTTGTGCGAAGCCTTCTCATCCACGAAAGGTAAAAACTACCAAGTTTTGTGCTTGTGGAAAGTAACTTTCGGCTTGGCACGCGTATCTTGCAAAATTCAAATGTATTGACTTTGTTGTTAATCGATAAAAAAATTATTAACAGTGACCTGAAGCCACTGTTTGTTTTGCATTAATTATATACCGACGCTAATTTTATGCCATCATTTCCTGTAAACTTTACGCCTTTGACCCACACAGTCATTTTAACATAAATATTGTGTGTCAACGACGGCAAGTTTTATTCTCCGAGCGCTCAAGAATTAAGATCCTGTAATTCGGATTTTGGTGTTAAACTTGTCATATTTTACCAATATTCATATCATTATATGTGTTTTAAAGTTTACTGTGTCTTATTGTGTCTTTTGTACTTGCTGTGTAAGGATTTTGCAAGCTTTAAGATCTAGGAAAAAGCACAAAAGAAAGGTGAGTTCGATTCCCGTAGCTGTGGGTCCTTGGCCTTTCACAAGAACCTTGAAACCAGCTGGACTAGAAAGGTGGCGCCCGCTTATTTCGACGCATCCTGTACACAATTTTAAGCATTTCCTCTATAAGCAATTTTAGCGAACCCCCCCTCCAGCCCTGAGTCAAGCCGCTGGCCTTTACCATCTTTTTTTTGTTTGCGGGTCCAAGAAAAGCGCGTTTGGCTGTACCAAAAATTTCTTAGCACGCCAACGTGCGATTTTCTTTGTCCCATAATTCTCGTAGCGAGATTTGGCCCGTAACAAATTTGGCGCCTCAACGTGGAACTTTTTTGTGGGCCGTAACAACAAATTTGGCACCCTTTTCGTGGGGCTGTTTTCTTGCCATTTTCCCGAGTATTGGAGGAATTTCCGTGAAACGCTTTTATTTGGAAAGTTGTGTACGTTTTCTGACTGTTTTCGTGAATTTTCCCGTAACTTTGTGTCATATTTCCCGCATTTGAATTTTTTTTCGATTCTCAGTATTTTGTTTCGACTTTTTTTTTGGAATTTTCTCGAGTTTTCCGTGACATTTCCCGTGTTTTAGTAAACCTGTGTCGAGATATTCTGTTTTGTTGAATTTTCTTGTAGAATTCTTTAAAATAACCACCCAATTTTGAGAATTTTTCAGATTTTGTTAAAACTTTTTTTAAATTCCAGATTTTTTTTTAAATTTTAGTGGATTTTCGTAGATTTTTTTTTTGGAACTTTGTTGTCTTCGGTGACTTTGTTGTCAATTACGTAATCATTTGTTTAGAATCCAGTGCCGTACCTTTTTTTTCTTGATCTTCACGATTTATTTGATTGACATTTTAATTCCTTGCGTTGAAGGCGGACCTTCGCATTATTTTCGTTCATTGCCCGACCTTGAACCTTGAGTTTATTTACGAAGACTTTCTTTATTGAATTGCTGTTCTTGCATTTGTCATCATGGCTTTGTGAATCCAGTGTCGTACGCTTTTTGAATTTTGTAGAATCTTTTTTTTGGATATTTTCGTTCCCTGTCCCGAACTTTCGCGAAACTTTGTCGTATTCTCGTATCGTTTGCAGGTTTTCTTTAGTTTGTTCTCGTTTTGTTTGGTTTGCTTTGTTAGAAGTTTTTTTTTCGTGTGCTGTCGTTTATTTTCGTATACTGTCCTGTCGTTTCCGTTTATTGAAGTTTATTGTCATTCATTTTTGTTTGTTGTCGTTTATTTTTCGTTTCGGTCTTGTTTATCTTCCGTTTTTGAAGTTTTGATTTTTTTTGAGATTTATTTTGTCGTTTTCTGTCGTCTTTGTGTTTGTGATTTTTTAATCAAGGCATTTGGTGTGTCGAATATTTTGAAGTCATTTTAATTTCGTTATCGTCTCGTTACCGTTTCGCTATCGTTATCGCTGCCGCTATGCCCTTAACGCTATTGTTGCCGTTATGCCTTTAACGTTACCGTTACTGTTTCTGTCGTAGTCTCGTTAGCGTTTCCGCTGCCGTTCTGCCCTTAACGCTATCGATACCTTTACCGTTCTCGTTTTCGTTTGCCGTGTTGCCGTTAGGCAGATCATCGACTACTGTCGGATTTAACGGTCTTGTCTTTCGTCTTCAAGGTTTTCGTCGTGGTTCAATTCCACTGTTCTTTTTTCGACTACCAATTTTGCCTTTATTCTTCGCTTCGTACCCTGAAACCTTTTTGGCTTGTTACGTTTGATGACTCCGTTTGTTGTGAGGCTACCGTGATGTGCTGATCCCGTGATGCACAGAACGCTCTCTTCATTTGGTTTTCGTTAATCGTCTTCAAGTCCCTTGTCCCTAAACTCCTCCCCGAGTTGTATCGGCAGGTTGGACGGAACCCTGCTCGGGTGTAAGACTTTCCCGATTGTGACGTTATTTACCCGGATTTGACTTTTTGTGTGTTTGAGTGAGTGTATGTTCGTTTGATGATCTTCTCTTCTCTTTGTTTTCTTCTTCGTTCTTCCACTGCGTTCTGCAGCCCTTTGTTGCCTGATCACCAACAACCATCCCCTCGTCTTCTTTTCTTCGTCCTCTTTCCGCCCTTCTTGTTTCTTTGGTTTCGTTTGGGTCTTTCCCCAATCTTTCGTCTGCTGTGATGGGGTGGGCGTCGTTCCACAGCAGTTGGGTTATTTTCGTCGATATCTTTGGGTTGGGTTTGTTTATTGTGTTGTGTTGTTTTTTTTGTGTATTTCACTTGGTTTTTAGATTTTTTTTGTTGATACCCTCTCGTTTTCGCCTGCTCTTTTTCGTTTTGGTTTTGTTCCTCGATTTTCTCTTTCTTAAGAGAATTTCAGGGAAATTCTCTTCAAGTAAGGGGGGTGTTATGTGATTTTTAAATTTGCCGCACACTTTGGTAGTGCCGTAATTGTTTTGCCGCTTCGTAGTAATTAATATCGCTGTTCTAATAAAAGGCTTATTTTGAGTTACCATTTCGGTATTTTGTTTGGTCTTTCGGGGCTCTAGATGTGATCAATGGTTTCTTTGTGTGAAATCGCAAGCTTTGATTTCATCCGCTAAACCTTGAACGCTTCTGGGAATTCCGAGCGTCAAAAACAAAATTCCTTCTCGAACTTCTTCCATATGATTTCGTCATGTTGTGTAATTTTGAGGGGAGACGTGAGATTCCCATGGCATTTTGATTCAGTTGGCACTTAGACCTCCGCCACTCCGGGTCCTTGAAAACAACATCTGTCGAGGCCCGTAAATGTTTTTTTTTGGAGTGAAAGCCAGACTTCCGAAAACGACGGTTGAGCTCTGGAGAGCGTTCCCTTTTTTCCTCGCGGCGTATTGCTATTTTTTTTTACGATTTACCGTATCGTGTTTTGCTGTAGTGCAAAAGATCCTCGACTTATTAATGTCGGATTTATATAAGTGATAGCAAAATGGTCGCCATGGTTTTGGACAATTAAAGTTTTAATTGTTCCTACGAACTTAGTTCGGATCTTTGTGAGGTTAAAGGGAAATAAATAAATAAATAAATCGTACAAGTGCTGTGCCTGGTTTTTGGTTCGTTCCGTCGTTCTCGAGAATTTTGCTGACATCGTTGACAGCAGTTTGCCCCCATCAAATAGAGCAGCTCAGGGGGTTGATCTCCTTGATTATTCGGATATAGCCCTGTCTGGCATCGCCGAAGTCAACATCTCCCAGGATCAACCACCCCTTCCAACAGTTTCTACATGGATTCGACACCTTGATCTTGTGCGAAGCCTTCTCATCCACGAAAGGTAAAAACTACCAAGTTTTGTGCTTGTGGAAAGTAACTTTCGGCTTGGCACGCGTATCTTGCAAAATTCAAATGTATTGACTTTGTTGTTACATCGATAAAAAAATTATTAACAGTGACCTGAAGCCACTGTTTGTTTTGCATTAATTATATACCGACGCTAATTTTATGCCATCATTTCCTGTAAACTTTACGCCTTTGACCCACACAGTCATTTTAACATAAATATTGTGTGTCAACGACGGCAAGTTTTATTCTCCGAGCGCTCAAGAATTAAGATCCTGTAATTCGGATTTTTGGTGTTAAACTTGTCATATTTTACCAATATTCATATCATTATATGTGTTTTAAAGTTTACTGTGTCTTATTGTGTCTTTTGTACTTGCTGTGTAAGGATTTTGCAAGCTTTAAGATCTAGGAAAAAGCACAAAAGAAAGGTGAGTTCGATTCCCGTAGCTGTGGGTCCTTGGCCTTTCACAAGAACCTTGAAACCAGCTGGACTAGAAAGGTGGCGCCCACTTATTTCGACGCATCCTGTACACAATTTTAAGCATTTCCTCTATAAGCAATTTTAGCGAACCCCCCCCTCCTGCCCTGAGTCAAGCCGCTGGCCTTTACCATCTTTTTTTTTGTTTGCGGGTCCAAGAAAAGCGCGTTTGGCTGTACCAAAAATTTCTTAGCACGCCAACGTGCGATTTTCTTTGTCCCATAATTCTCGTAGCGAGATTTGGCCCGTAACAAATTATATAAAAAACACATACCTTAAGAGATCTCCTGGTTGAGTCCGAATCGCAGCTTTCGCATATTGACGCAGGAGGTACGGAAACGAAGGTGGAATGCAGATTTGTTGCGAACAATACATGTCTTCCGTTAATTCCGGCATTTTTACTCCACTTTCCCTTCAACCACACATCAAAATTGTGCAAGCAGGCTCAAATCCCCACGCGGGCACAATTTAAACTGCTTTTCGATTAAACACAAAATAGCTGTCACGTTGACAAGTGTTTCGGACGGTTTTGTTTTGATTTCGCGTTTCCACGGTTACGTAGCTGGCGATTATCGATTGGCATATCTTTACGTTTCATGCGATCATGATAATTAAAACCTTCTTGAAAGACCTGTTCAGGGGTTCAACATTTCCACTAAACCTGCGATTCTCAACCTGTGGGGCGCGCCCTCCTAGGGGGGCGTGATAACACTAAATGGGGGGCACGAGCATATCGAAAAAAATAATAAGAAAAAATATTATTAAAAAATTTACTGTAAGAAAAGCAATAATAGTAATTATACACCAAGGTACAGAAGCAATTTTTCTTAGCCGAACATTATTATGATCCCGAGATGCGCAGCATCGAGGGGAATAAGTTGTGAGGCTAAGAAAAAGCTTCTGTACCGTGGTTTATATATTATTTTTTCCACTACTAGAACATTTAACGAATTTTCCAACAATAATTTCTGCATTTCTTTTGAATTAAAAGCGATCCAATAAGTATCAAGGTAGTTTTTCACAGGAAACAACTGAAATTTGACATTGACTTTACTTTTAATTTTATTATTTGTACGATTTGTCAAAATGGAAGATGATGGTGATTGTACTCCTCCCGCAATTAGAAAAGAAGCTGGGAAAATCCAGTACGACAAATTACTATTATTATCCGGTCGTGGCGCGAAATTTAACGCTTTTCTAACGTTCTTTCCTACTAAAAAACGATTACTTTTCTTTGTGATTGCCAAAATTTACTAAATTAACCAACAAATTTGGTAGCTGTCATCAACGTAAAAATGTATCAAGGAATGTCACTATCGTCATTTTTTTTATCTCCTAGTAGGAGCTTATGAAAAATTATCTCCTACTAGGAGAGAAATTCATCTTCTTAACCCGAAAACGACATAAATAATGACATCTTCTACTACTAGTAGTGGAAAAAATACATTCTGATATAATAAAAAATGAAGTATACGTTTACACTGATATAATTCACTTATAAATAGGATTGTATCAGTACTGCACAGTGTATTTAACCTGTCTTGCAGAGCAAAGTTTTTCGAAAGAAGGTTTAATATTAGAAATTGACACTCTGAGTTCTTTTTCTATATTTAGCTGAGATCTATATTTTGTCTTCAAAGCAGCCACCGCAGAAAATCCGGTTTTGCAAAGGTAGGATGTTGAAAATGGTAATAGTATACGAAATGCTATTGTTTTCAGTGCAGAAAACTCATCATTCACACCTGCTCAAAATTGAAAGAGTAATTTAATACTAAAGAGCGGATAATATGCACGACAAAATTGAAATATATGCGAATATATATGCAGAGAGTTTAAACTGTTCGCCATTCGCTGTTTAACAGTGGGCAATACCATCAGAAAATCCTCGAACTGGATTTTGAACTGTAGCAGGTGATATTGCTCGTATATGCTGGCGAATACGAGTTTTTATGTATACACTGTACTTTTAAGATGGCAGATCCGGAGATCGCGCTGGCCACCCAAAATGTCCTCTTCTTCCTATCCACCTATTTGTAAAAATTCCATCTAAATGTTGACAAACATGAATGCCATATTGAAGTGGAGCACCATCTTGTTGCAACCAAATTCTATCGTTCGGCGTTTTTTTGCATTTGGAAATAAAACAGTTAACGCGGGAACAAGTTCAAACCTCAAAAAATCTAAATAGGACCTATCAGCATTTAATGTGCCATCACAGAAAAAAGAACCAATAATTCTGTCTCCTATAATTACCGCCCACACATTTACTTTTTGTGGATACTGTGTGTGTAATTCTTCCATCCAATGTGGGTTTTGTCTCGACCAATAACGCGAATTGTGCCGATTTACAGCTCTATTTAAAGAAAATGTCGCTTCGTCAGAGAAGATAATAGAATTCACAAACTGTTGGTCGTTATGGCACATGTCCATCATTTCTTCACAAACCTGTATTCTCCTATCAAAATCACCTTCTGATAATTCTTGAACAAGTTTAACCTTATAAGGATGACATTTTTCTGTATGTAAAATATTCAGTACAGTTCCTTGAGTAACATTATTATCCAAGGCCAATTGTCGACTTGAAGTATGAGGATTTTCGGAAACTGTAAGCACAATGTACAACATTTTATCGTCTGTTGCTATTTTTGGACGGCCAATTTTATCCAAATCTTTGACGTGGCCCGTTTCTCTAAATTTTCTATTAATTTTGGTTACAGTGGACCGCGTAACAGGTTCACGATTTGAATGTACAGTATTAAATAAAGCGCACACATTGTCGTGAGTCCTCTTTTTATCACCGTACCCGGTCATCATCAAAATTTCGATATGTTCAGTTTCTGTTAGACGTACCTACCATGATTAGAAATTAGTATTTAACACAGGACACAGACTAAATTTTAATCACTTATTAATGCTAAATGTCACCGAATTTACATTACAGATTTGCATTTGTTCAATTTTAAACATTTTCCAACAATTGCCTATCATTGTCTTTTGTTTATCTTGCAATAAGTCTACCTGATGAAAAATGTTGCCAGTGACAGAAATAAATGTTTACCGTGATTGTTCTTGAAATTTTTCCATTTATGCAAATGTATGATATTTTTACATGACTATATAGAGAATAAAAATCACTAAGTGATCATGCCATAAGAAGTATAGGTTACTATTTAAAAAAACGTCGATGACGTCATAGCTAAAATATATGACAATCGAGAAAAAAATTAAAAACGCGAAATTGTGGCAAATGACAGCAAACTGATAGGAAACCTTTGTTAGAAACTGTTTTTCTTAAAGTTATTATTTAAGGCTATAGAATCGATGCTCCGTACTTTTTATTCACCCTGTATATAAAAAAATAAGCCTAGAACTATTAGTCTAAGAACTATTTCTAAATTAATTTATGATTAGTAGTTGTGCGAAATTTTCTAACAAGAAATTATACCTTCTATCTGAAAACATAATGTGAAGAGAGGATTCGTCCTCTTCATCTGCAAGTGGGATCGTCTATAATGCCGATCCTATGTAGATGTTTGTTCAGGTGACAGTGGCCCGTTAGGAGTCCTGTTAGGGTCCTGATTTGCTTCTTGTTAAACTATAGAAGCTCTTGGAACTTTGGTAGGGATTCCCCTCCGATAAGGAGTTTAGCCTGCCTAGGTCCTTGTTGCGACGACCAGTCATGAGCGAATTGGGTTTTCACCCACTTCATCATTTCTAGTTTTGCATTGCATTGTCGTATTCCGAGAACTGGTTCTGGTCCGAACGGGTGCCCATTAGAGCCCTGTCTGGCCAGGGAGTTCGCCTCTTCGTTACATCGATGTTGCTGTGGCCTGGTACTCACAGCAGTTTTACTGAGTTATGTTCACACAGTCGCATAAGAGCCAAGCGACATTCAAGCACTAGCTTCGAAGTTACTCTGCAAGACTTTAGGGTTTGGAGAGCTGATTGGCTGTCCGAGCAAATGTAGATGTGTTTGTTTGCGAAACCTCTTTCTGGGTTTTCATGGGTGCAAGCCAGTATAGCGTATACTTCTGTCTGGAAAACGGCGGCGTACTTGCCGAGAGAGAACGACAGTTTTACTCTTGGCGATTCGCGATGGACACCTACGCCTCTTAGGTCCTAGAGCCATCTGTGAACCATACAGGGCCCTTGGGAGTCATAAGGTTGCAGTTTTGGGTGTTCCAGTCTTCCCTAGCGAGAAGAACGATTTTGTAAGGTGTCTTGAAGAAGTATCTGGTGAGCATACAGTCACTTCTCCTATTGACGATAGCATAGCTCTCCGCCAATCTCGGCAAGACCTTCATATGCTCCAGTGGTACCCCAGCATTTATTGTCCAGTGCTCAGCACACTTCAGCCTGTAAGCTGCCTTCCTAGCTTCAGCCTCAATCGTTATGTGAAGGGGCGTAAGTCTGAGACGTGCCTGCAGAGCCGAAGTGGGGGCAGTTTGCATTGCTCCTGTCACTCCTAGACACGCTAGTCATTGGAGTGGACCAATACGTTTTCTTGTGCTTGTTGTGGTGGCAGAGGGCCACCACACCAAGGCCGCATAGGTGAGTAGGGGCCTTATTACCGCCATGTACATCCACATAATGACATTCGGTTTTAGGCTCTAAGTTTTCCCAAAGGTGCGTCTGCCCTTACCGGTGGAGCCTCCTCGTCTTCAGCCGTTGAGCCGGAGAAGTGAACTTCCAAGAAGTGCGTTAGAGTCTCCTCGTCAGTGGCCGTAAGGTCATTAGAAGAGAGCCTCAAGCACTGTAACCTTGCCCTGGAGTTTTTTGAGAGTACTTTGTGCAGTCGAGCTGCCTCTGGTAAGCCTTCAATGCCGTAGCAGAAAACATTCCAAGCCTCTCGTTTGGATCTGCGGATAGTTGTTGTACTGTAACTAAACACTATAATCAATAGTCAGTAAGACTTATTCAGGGTGATTGTTTGCTTGTATGTAGTTACAGTGGTTGCCTCCTAATTTATGTACCAGATTCAATTTATAATATATATGCTGCTACCAGATTATATTGATTGTTAATGATTTAAAGAGAGCAAATCATTTGTTATAAAATTATTTTTTGTCACTTACACATGCCTTAATAAATAATATCATTTCCACTTGGTATTAAAACAATTATTTTTATTTAATATTGTCACCTTGAATTGAATGCTTCTCACTTGAATTTACGGGCGCCCGCAGCAACGGGCAAAGGGTAGTGCTCCTCCCTCTGGAATTTACATTTTTAAGTGTTTCATTAAAAACCATTACACTTAAAAAGCCTGCAGAAAACTGATACTATCCAGGTTTGTTCAGCTACTGACGTAGGCATGCACTAAGGAACTGTATGAAATTTCGCCGGGGAAGGGTTGCAAAAGGGTGTAGATTTTTTGACAAAAATCACCATATCCTGGAAACCATTCGACTAAGATGGTTCAAAATTTGTATGGTGTTATGATTTATAAATTGGTAGAATCAACTACTATCAATCAAACTACTACACTTACAGTGCTCAAACCTAGTACTGTGGTGTCTTTTATAAATTCCAAGAAATAGTTTTTAGCGTTTTCCGAATTTTTGCTCTAAGTGGGTCAAACAAGGTGGAGGTGGTTTAGTAAAAATCGATTTTGCATTGTGACGCTCATAACATCAGAACAGTTTAAAGTACTTCAGTAAAAATATCTTTCTGGTGTGCAAAAATTAATAATATGATATAAGCAGGTGGTCACATTTGAATTTGATGAAGAAAAGGTACAATTGGTGACACTTGTAGATGAATAAAAAAATTGCTTTCCTATTTTACATTCTTTCGAAAAAAAATTTTTCCTGGTTCGCAGGTAAGCTCAGTAGAGAAGGCCTGGATATAATAGCAAACACAACGAGATAATACTTATGGGCTTCACGAAGCTTATGAATTGCCAATATCCTACGAACCCATATAAAATGATTGTCAACAAGAACGCATAAATAAGGAAGGAAATGCTAGACTAAAAGCTAACAATCGATTAGGACGAAAAAGCACAACGCTTAGAAAAGGAAGTGCCCAAGAAGAAAATAATAATCCGAGGAATCAAAGACTCTGAAAATGAAAAGGCACTTGAATTAAAAGAAAAAATCAGAGTTAGGTATATTAAGAGGGATAGCGTGGTGCAAATTAACATAGAAAATGTAACCCTGGAAGTTACAAAGCTAGACAAGTATAGTGAAAGTAAAACAAGACCAGTAGGTATCTGGTAGCTGCCAATAATTAAATAAAGAAGCTTCAATTATTTATTCAAAAATGAATTTCACAGTGCAGCATAAGATATTTATGGTAAAAGCTTATTACCGAACTGGAATCATCATAAATGGTGAGTGGCGGTATTCGATCCAGGAATGCTTCAACGATTTTACAGACCATTTTGGAATTGTTGAATACATTCGATTTTACGATGCTCTAAGGCACACTGTGGAATTATTCGATGAAACAGGTGGTGTTACACGCAGAAATGGTAGCGGTAGACCTACAGAACGCACACCAGACGTCCTGGAAAATGTTAGACAAATAATGGCTGAAGCTCCCTCAACTTGTATAGAGCAAGGGGGTGGATATTTCGAACACTTGCTGTGAAAGAAATCTTGACGAAAAACCTGTAATTTACTTACCTTAATAAATTACAATTCAGTTGCAACTAAATACTTGTTCATTTTCACATTTTGTTGGGCCAAAATTTTTAACTACCTGAACTGTCACACAGTTTGACATACAGGTAAATGTCATTCACAGCTCATTACAGCTTACTGCAGACGGAACAGCTTTTTTTCTAGGCTTGCTGCAATTGACTTTTTAAAAAATCACTTTGTAACTACACTGAATAAAAAAATCAAATAATGAAAAATGTGTGGATCACTGGTCACTACATGAAAAAAAAATCGATTTCAAAGAAAAGCCCTACACGTGGAAACAGCAAGAGAAAGCGAACATAGAGCTTCCACCACATATGACAAATTAATGGTTAATTTAGAAACATTCACTCTAGCACAATTGCAGAGTGAGGAGAACACAAAAAACGACAGAACTATGAGTGAGCGCTCCGCGCAGAACACAAACCAGGAGCAAGCCTTGTAAATAAGGAAAATCCCTAACAAAAGGGCAGATCCAAATATTCCAAAACGCTGACAATTATTGAACTTGTAAGGCTAAGGAAAACAGGCGACGACCGCAGTAGATTACGGGCAAAAGGAATTAATATGAGAACGATTAGGCACCCCTGGTCGTTGGAATGTGCGAACTATGTATGCAACAGGAAAAACTAATCTAGTACAGAAATGGTGAAATACAAAATGGATGTTTTGTTGTTTGGTATACCATATATTTCATATGGCCCCACAAATAATAATCTAAACAAGTTAAGTCTGGAGATCTTGGGGGCCAGGGTGCTGTTCTTCTCTATCAAGTATACGTCCCTCAAACCGTTGACTCAAAAATTGTCTTACACGTAACGCAAAGTGCGCAGCGGCACCGTCGCGTCGTGCTGGTATCACAAACCATGTCTGATCGCCAAAGGGACATCATCTAACAGTCCTCCCAAATGATTTTCTTGAAAATATAAATATCTGTCGACAGTTAAATAGTTCCCAAAAACGTATGGAACAATGAGCATCTTATCAATAATTCTACACCAGCTATTCGCTGAAATCCGATATTGATAATTCGACACTGTGATTTCGTGTCGATTCTCCAAATCCCAAGAGAGGCTGTTCTTTCTGTTCGATAATCCATTCATGTGGAGACAGTTGGCAACAAATTGGTTGGAAATAGGATACCCAGCTCCTAGGGAAAAGGCAGTCGGCGTCAGGCCGATCTGAAGAATGTAAGTTTGTTTTGTTATACAATGTTAGTGTGCTAAATAAAATTATAAATAAAGCTGTGTTCTATTTACTCAATGTCTACGTAGTGAACCTGTAAATAAGCTACCCGAAGTAGCTCCGACAAATCAATTAAATAAATCAAGTCATACAGAAACCACGAGGCTACGAAATACAACAATTCCTAGTAAATGTTGCCTCATCCGCGAATAATATTCTATTACGTAGGTTTCGATTTCGAATGATCTAGCGGCAAAATTCCATACGACTAGCGAAATCTGTACGTAAGAGGGCTTGAACAGGCTGGATATGAAATGGGTATAAACCATGGCGTTTTAATGCTCTCCAAACTCTCGTTTGTGGTACATTAAGTTGTTCAGATACACGACGAACAGAGGTGTTGGGATTATTATTATTAATGTATCGCAGTATGCTGTCCACTTTAAGGTGCTTGACTGTCTGACATACAAATAAATAATATCATTTGCATAGTAACGTACACCCTGAGGAAACCTTGTACAATAATTACCGGAATAAACAGAAAAGAGACATAATACTTAATACTAATGGGGACCTGAACGCCAAAACTGGAAATAATAATTCAGGAAGAGAAGCAATCATGGAGAGAAGGAATGCAAGCAAGTTAAATGCAAATAGGAAGATGTTTGTAAAATTTTGCACAATAAACAATCTATTAATAGGTGGAAGCATTTTCCGTTTTTTTTTTGCTTAAGAAGTCTATTCTTTTCATTTGGTATTTCTTCTGATATTTCTTTGTAATTTGAATATACGCAACATTGTATTTCGTCTTTGTTGCGCAACTCTAAATCTATGTACGAAAACTTCACTAGTTCCATAAAAGTGGGAAATAATGTTTCCAGAGAATTTACGGTGAATAAGCGTCGCACTTTATTTAAAATTTATCTAAACGTAGCCTTAAAAATCTGGAAAAGGTAATGCGGGGATATGGGTCTACCGGTAGGTGAAGCACATTATCAACCTTGTTTTATGCAGACGATCAAGTAATAATATCCCAAGATGAAGATGACATTAATGATATGATTCGAAAACTCTACGAAGAATACAAGCAATGGGGTTTAGAAATAAACACCAACAAAACCGAGCATCTCGTTATAGGTGGAAAAGGGTATGACATACCGTTGAATAGTTGCACAATCAAAACATGTGGTACATACAAATACCTAGGTGTTACATTTACTACAGAAGGTACTAGTCAGCAAGATATTACTAACAAAATAGGCCAAGGGAAAAGTGCAATCAAACAACTTAATGCCGTGAGTTAAAAAAGTAATTACATAAGGGTTGGTCATAGAAAATAAAAGTAATGTCAACAGCTACCTTTAAGAGTTATTTGTGATATAAGTGCTAAAACGTATTACTTCCGCAGCAGATTCTCAGTCTGGGCATCGCACAAGCCATCAGATCCTCTGGATGTAGTTGGAGGATGTCCGCCACCAGATTGTTACTGATTCTGCCCATATCGGGCCAGAAGTCCCTGAACATCAAGTGCAGGACAGTGATAAGGAACGTGTTTTGCCGTTTCGTTATTATTTATTATTATTATTATTATTATATACGGGATTAAGCGGAATTGTGACACAAAACGACGGCATATGCACTAGCATAGTTCAGTTCATAAATAAATCTGATCAAATTCGGTATAAAGTCGTAATAAGTGAGGGTGCCAACGGGAATATCACTAGATCCGGCAATGCTCAAGTTCCACGTTACTTTGAACGGCCAATCCGAAGGTTGTGCGTGATGGAACTTACCTTTTCAAGGAATTGGTTTTAACAGAAATGTTAATTTACTAGCCCCGTAAACAAAGGGGCGCAACAATCACTCGTAGCCACCCTTACAGGAATTTTCACATTATATCAACGGCGCGCGGCGATCTCCCCTTAGTAAACTAAATGGAGCACCTGAAGCGTGGCTAACAAAGGTTTGGAAAATTTACCTTTTTCGATGGAAAATTGGCCCTGCAGGGGGGTTGTACAGCTTGAGTCAGTTTCTGGGTGTAATGGTGAAGCTTTTACAGTAGTTCCCTCGATATCGCTTGTTTTTGGCAAATTTTGCAATATTACGTCATACGATGACATTTCCCAAATCGGTACTTTAAGCGATATTTGCGGAATTTTTGGGAAACCGAAGATTCCCATTTTTCGGACGTACCGCGAATGGTACCGCGAAAAACGAAAGTAATTACCTAATGGTAAATTACATTGATTCGGACGTCAGGGGGTAATTTTAAATCTGCGTAACACTCAGGTCGAGAGCTAGTGCCTTACTCACGTCTTCTCTTCGCATGTAACAGTGTGTAGACCCGGGTTAATGGTGCGTTTGCAAAAAGCTAAATAAACGTAAAAGCGGCACAGTATCTGGCAGTCTTCGGCAAGGATGTAGTATAGCCCTTGTCTGACGACAATTTGGATTGTACAACTATAAGTAATTCTTGGATATAATCCCCAAGATTTACCCAACGTTTTTATGGAACATTGCTCGCAAGTAACTAAACCTTTGACCCCAAAGCTATAAATTCCCAAGATCAGTCTTTGGTTCATCATTAAATCAAATTTAAGTTTTGTTTCCATTTATTGTTATTCCTCCGCTATACCTTGTAACGTTTGAAAAATATTAATGAAGTTCTCTGTCCCGCTTCTACCTACAAGGTCATGATCAATAAAAAAAGAACAGTTTTAGTTTGCAGTTACGTAAATTAGTAAGAAACTACATAAAATAGGAGTTATGGTGCAGTTAGTTAACATTCTCAAAACAGCTTCAACTTTAAATTTACTCTTTGTGCCTTAAGAAACGTTTATAAATGTGTAAGTACCTACTTGCTTGTTGTTATGTTTGTACATTTTACCAACATAAGGTAAATTAGCTATTTAATGATTTATCATTCAATTTGTGTATAGTTTCCTTCTTTTTAGAAATAACAGTTTACGTTAAATAAAATACACTGCTCAACAAAATTAGGGGAACACTTCTTTAGCAGTGCATAATTATTCAAATTAAAGACAGGCGCAAGTATCAACTTTAGTATATTGTTCTTTCGGCATTACTTAACAATATACAAACATCAAATATGCTCTAATTAAACGGTATTCTTGAGTAACACCAAACTATTGAGAAGACTACGAAATGTGTTTTATCACTTAAAATGTATTGGAAATTCTGTTAACGCCCGAATACCAAGCTTTAGTAGCGCGTGTGCCCCCCCCC
>JABXWE010042430.1:0-17934 GCA_014611495.1 Limonius californicus | reverse complement strand
TTGTCGCAGCAACTGTCAAAGTAATTGATTTTGATTTCTAAATTAGTTGTCCTAAAAAATTTCATATACACAGTGTGACCAAAAAACAAAAGTTAATTAGTGGGTATACTTAGCGTTGGGAAATAGTAAAATATTCCTTTCGACCCAGTTTTCAAGAAGCCCACAGTTAACAGTTCTAATTCAATTTAATTTGTATACAGGGTGAGTCACGGAGTGAACAACTAAAAGTAAGAAACTATTAATATAAACTCAAATATTAATTTTTTTTGGTAGATTTAAAGTATTCATTGATTTATAACTAAAAATGATTGTTTTATGTGTAGCCTGCCAAAGTAATTGACTTTTAAATCGGGATTCTAAAAAAATTCATCAAAAATTGAAAGACACTTACTTGATACTTGACGTGGGGAAAATAGTAAAAAAATAACGAATTTTGGTCCAGTTTTTAAGATATAGAGGCCCAAAGTTAACATCTTCGATTCAATTTAATTTGCATACAGGGCGAGTCACGGAGTTGTCCCTTTTCGATATTTATGTTACCATTTGATATGCAGCCTTGATTTAAACATACTATTTCTACTTCTACATTATATTTATTTATTAATTATGAATTTGGATAAAGCAAAGCAAATAACTATGAATAAAAGCTAAGATATTTTGTTTTATATTATTTTCAAAATATTCAGTGATTTATTTATAACTAAAAATTATAGCTTTAGTTGTTGCAGCAGTTGCCAAAGAAATTGATTCTTAGTTCTAAATTGAGCTGTCCTAAAAAATCTCATATACACAGTGTGATCAAAAAAAAAATGAAAGATACTTACGTGGTATAATTAGGGTTGGGAAAATAGTAAAAAATTCTTTTTGACCTAGTTTTTAAGTTATAAAATCCTAAGTTAACATCTTCTATTCAATATAATTTGTATACAGGGTGAGTCGTGACGTTGTCCATTTTCGATAGCTATGTTCCCATTTGATATGCAGCCTAGATTTAAACACACTATTTCTACTTCTATATTATATTTATTTATTGATTATGAATTTGGATTAAAGCAAAGCAAGAAACTATTAATATAAACTAAGATATTTATTTTTTGGTATTTTTAAAATATTCATTGATTTATAACTAAAAATTATTGTCTTAGTTGTCGCAGCAGTTGTCAAAGTAACTGATTTTTATTTCTGAATTGAGCTGTCCTAAAAATGTTCATATACAGTGTGACCGAAAAATGAAAGAAACTTACATGGTACTTAGCGTTAGGCAAATAGTAAATTATTTTTTCTGATCAAGTTATATAAAGGCTTCAAATTAACAAATTCAATTCAATTTAATGTGTATACAGGGTGAGTCATTGAGTTGTCCGTCTTCGGTATTTCTGTTTCCGTTTGAAATGCAGTATATATTTAAATGTAATAAGTACTATGTATACTACTCAATGAGTGTAACCTAAAATTATTTTCTTTAGTATATGGTATTGCCTTTCTTTTCGGTAAAAGCCTTTCTTAGTAGAACAATGTATGTGTTTTCAAATTTCGATTTGCTTTATATTCGCCCACTGCATATAAGATTTTGTAATTTTTTCCCCACTGCTGCTGTTGTAGAGAAAGAAATTAATAATTTTGTAGCATTGTGGAAAACTGAGAAAACAACGCGAACCAAAATATATAGGGCGTTCTATTTAATTTTCTTTTCTAGTCCTAATATTACAACCTGTGGAGATAAAAATAATGTGATACTGTAGTCCTTGGGGAATTAAAAAGTTATATGCTGGATTTCGCTGTATGTATGTATGTATTATAGTGTTAGTTACATGTAACTCCATTACATAATATTTGTAAAACATGCTTTTGTTATTTGATACAATTTACTAGGTTTTTGGAAGACTTCAGAATCAGTTATTTGGGTAAAATTTTGTTAAAACAACTTCTGGAAGCATCTTTTTGTTTACAGTAATAACATCATTATGATAGCCATTTTGCTGTTGTTGTTGTTTTACTTATAATTAGTGCTTTTTATTTATTTTGCGGCAGTCATCTATCTTGTCATATTTATGTTTTTCTTCATTCGCCAATAATTTGGAAAACAAAGTACTGAATTTTGCTTACTATTTTTTTTATATTTAGTAAACAGCTTTCAATGGTACATTCTTTCAAGTTATTTGATGGTTGGAAATATTGTCGCGAGACAGAGAAAGCTTATAGTCAGGTAAAATGTCAAACACTTGTACTGCTACAAATGTCAAACGTCCTGCATTTCATCTTATTTGAGTGCTTTGTCTCTTACGAGACGCAGCAATCTTCTCTCCTATACCGGTGTTGCGGGTTTTAAAGTACCATAGACATAGAGGACTAGCAGCTTAACGTGGGCTCCGAACCATGGGAAGTGTAAATACTTCTGCTTTAGAGGAGATTTATTGACATTGATAAAATGAGAGAACAGTTTAAAATCTTTATTGGCAACTGCATAGATCGCAGACGTAATAATCACGTCAAAAGCGATCTGACATCCAACAAACAAATTAATTAATTTATTGCAAACAGTTAGCCACTAAACTTTCAGAGTAAATAGTGGAATATTGTGTTATTATCGCAAATCGCAGAATACCACGGGTCATGGCAAAGTTCGGCTCTGTAATTATAATAATCCCGTTTAAGAAAGCTGTGTGTATACTTTGTGGTAATATTAAGCAGTCAACAAATTAAACTTTCTGATAAAATTTTATCCAAACGGCCTTGGATTACATCATCTAAAAATAAATTTTCTGTGGGAACAGTCCTACGAGTGCACTGTATTATAAAATATCTTTTTTTTTGTTTTAGTACGAACAATATTTATCTGATACACAACATGGAAGATTTTTAGGAATTTTACTGTAAGCTAAGAAAATGTAATTGAGCAATTACAGAAGCTGTTACACGTAAACCTTTCAATCTTTTTTAGATATATCTTAGCGGTTGAACTAATCCACCCCTATTTTGAATTCCATTACGCGTTATTAGCGGTTCAATGAATTACTTTTTTTTAATATTTTTGAATTTTCAGGAATAAAAAAATGTATTATTCTGTTGGTCTGTGGATACCTGCCAGTATGAAACTGCGATCGTAAACCGAGAAATTCGTCTAATGTACAAAGGGTTTTACAAAAGGGATAACGTTAAGTACTGAAGGGTGGGTTCTCAAGGGCTCTGGATAAAGTGGTCGAGTCAAGTCGCACCCTTGTTATTTAATAGTCTAGATCTAGCGAGATGAATTGGAATTTTTCTGTTGCAAAAGATTGGTGTATGGTTAAATATTGATTTAAAAATTTTTATATATACCGAGTGTTGCAATTTTATTGTGATTGTAATAAAACATTTGAATACTATTTACAATTGTAAAGTACATGTTATTTTTTCTGGGCATTCAAAAATCATTGGTCAAGTAGGCGAGCTCTGCGTTCTGTTTAGGTAGTATGTTATGGTAGTATATTTAGAAGTATGTCGTAGGTTATTTTATCTATGCATGCAAGGGCGTTTCGGAGAAGAGGCAATGAGGGGCAGTCGCCCCTCTTCCAAGGTGGAAAAAATGTAAATATACAGCCTGTTTCAGAGTAAGCGTCTTATTTTTTTTAGCCACACTACGGGTACTACTTTCAAAATATTTGGCAGTAATATCTTTCAGGACATTCTCTACACGGTGGTGATATCAGATTTTCAATTGGACGAATTATTTCAAAATGGCGACTATCAACTTTTTTTTAAATGGAATGCCATCATTTTTTTTTATTATTGAGTTCCTAAAAACATTCTTCTTACGATAGTATTTCGATTTTCTTAAAAATTCATTTCTTTCCCTATCAAAAAGCAAACTAACATTTTAATCTAGTAGCGCATGAATGTTTTACATTCGATGTTATTTTTGTCCAATATCAAGTAGCAGTAGACACAAAAGAAACAATTAAACTTTAATCTAGTAGTCAAACGTCAATCAATGCAATTTAGTTGTCAGTGCTTGTTAATAACAATTGTATTATTGAAGATTATAATTGTTAATTTAAAATTAATTGATACGTTTTAAAATGCCGTTAAGTTATACGAGAGACGAGTTAATTGATATGCTCCTAATATTTGGAAAAGCAGATGAAGATCCTTATTAAGCAGCCAGATTGTACAGAAATAAATATCAGAAGGCACCCTGAACATTGAACATTTACTAAATTATTGGAGAGAACGCGTGAAACGGGAACTGTGGATTATCAGAAACCGGTACATGCAAACCCACCTGCTTGCAATGACGACAACGAAAACCAGGTAATGCTACACATTATTGAGAATTCCCATGTCAGTAGTAGGGAGATTGTAAATTTGGTTGGAATATCGCATACTTCGGTCTGGGGGATAATAAAAAAAATAAATTTCACCCATTCAAAATGATTCTTCACCAAGAATTAACCGAAAATGATTTTCTGTTAAGAATTAATTTTGCACAGTGGGGTTTGCAACAGATAGGACAAAATGGAAACTTTTTTAACAACGTTTTATTTTCGGACGACGCAAGTTTTCGAAATGATGTTGTAAGACATAATATGCATTACTACGATAATGTAAATCCACACTGGTCCCGTGAGCGACGTTGTCAACATCGATGGAGTTTAAACGTGTGGTGTGGAATTATAGGACAGCACATTGTTGGGCCAATATTTATTAATATACTAAATGGAGAGAATTACCTCAATTTATTAGAAAATGCAATTCAAAATCATCTAAATGAACTCCAACAAAATATCAGAAATAATTTGTGGTGGCAACAAGATGGCGCTCCAGCACATTATGCCCTTCCAGTTAGGGAGTTTTTAAATAATCGATACGAGAATCGTTGGATTGATCGTGGAGGACCAGTTGGTTAGCCACCTAGGTCACCTGAGATGACACCTCTGGACTTTTTTCTCTGGGGGTATGTAAAATCCCAGGTGTACATCGTTGAACCAACAACTATTGAAAATATGCAAAAGAGAATTCGTACTTGCATAAACGAAATTTCTCCGGAAATTATCCTTCGATCTATTGGCTCCATTGGACGACGTTTCAATTTATGTATTGAAAAAGAAGGAAAACATTTCGAGCATTATTTGTAAATACCTAATTTTTATTTGATGTAAATTTTTAATTTTGAGTTTCAAAAAGTAGATTAAAATGTTAGTTTGCTTTTTGATACGGAAAGAAATGAATTTTTAAGAAAAACGAAATACTATCGTAAAAAGAATGTTTTTAGGATCTCAATAATAAAAAAAAATGATGGCATTCCATTTAAAAAAAAAGTTGAAAGTCGCCATTTTGAAATAATTCGTCCAATTGAAAATCTGATATCACCATCGTGTAGAGAATGTCCTGAAAGATATTACTGCCAAATATTTTGAAAGTAGTAGCCATAGTGTGGCTACAAAAAAATAAGGCGCTTACTCTGAAACAGGCTGTATACAAGAAATTTCTGAAAAATTGATTAATAGGTTGCTTGTTGGTATGTCAACATTTTGAAAGAAACTAATTATTAAATAGAGACCCTCCCGCCATCTGTTAAAAGTCGTAACAACGACTAGTTCTTATGACTTCTCGCAGATGGATGCTTTCTAGAATAATCTCGTCTCATTTCACGACGCATCAACAACGAAAATATTCCAGAATCTATTTACCTCGTAATACTTGTATATTATAAGAGGCTTAGAAGCACTATTGACGGAAAAAGGTTAAATGGGTTAGCCATGCTAAGCATTCATCGTCAATGGGTTTTCACAAAGAAAACACGATTAGTGGAAGCTGTAGTTAGAAAATTTGCAACTAATCCTCTCAAACTACTGTTCAAAAATTAATTTTGTTAATAAATAGTGTTTTTCTTTTGTAATTGTGTATTATTGCATCCCCCTTCCCCCATGAAAGAAAATGGATTCAGAAATCTGCCCCCCATTCCGTTTTAAGCTGGATACGCCCTTGTATGCATAACCTCACTTATAAATATAAATTCGATTTAACAAAGTACGGAATATATAATTAAATAATTTTTTCTAAGCGATTCAGGAAATGTCCACTTTTCGATTCAAAACAATTTACAATAGTGGGTTTAACTAATGTGAACACATAGGGGTTTTGGCAGCATTTTCTATTTGCACTTTTTTTAGAGGTCCCTATCTGCACTTCTATGATGCTGATGATGATAAAAGTGCAAAAAAATTTTTATCACCTGCCACAAACCAATACTATTAGGTAGTCAGTATTTTCTATTCAGTCTGTTGTTGAAGCTGGCAAGCAGTGTTGTGATTTCTTTTTGTGGGGCTACATGAAACAGTTAGTTTATTCTACGTCAGTTGGGAAATTAAGGCTACGCATTGAAGACGCTGCCAATAGGATTCGGCAAGATCCTACCGTTTTCGCAAGGATACGTAACTCAATGCTTCGACGTGCATGAGCTTGTGTTCTCAGTGGTGGTCGTCATTTTGAACACTTATTGAGATCCACTTTTCACTTTTAAGGTAAACTGTTTTTTATATTTTTTCAGTTATGTTAAAATTGACTTAAACTGAAAAAATTAGTACTTTTGTTAGGGTGGACCTTACAGGGGGCGAATGAAAACTATTGAATTTTCAAATTTAAATACGGTTGCAGTGCTTCTGCATTTCATGTATATAGTTCCTGGGTAAACAAACAGCGGATGCGATCAGACTCACTGGCGGCGACAGGCAGGTGACATACAATAGATAATAAAACACACGACTTACTAATCTATCAATAAATGTTGGACAGTTGTACTCACCGGGGTCCTCCAGCCCCCTGCCCCTGGATTGGAACTCGAACTGGATACGGATGCTCATCTGCCGTCTAGCTGGTGTGGCCGCAGTCATTCGTAATCGTACAGTAATTACGACCATTATGCATATATTCTGGTGCACCAATCCTCCAGAGGGATCCAGGCTATGGACCAAGTCCATAGCTAGTCTCTTTGTTATTCACTGGGGGCGTGCCTCCTCAGTCCACACCCCCGTGTAAAAGTCAGTCGATGCCCTCGCATTCACGTTGAATTCATAATAATAATAATAATTCGACGTATTTACGATGCAACTTCTGCCGACTGACTACCTCCCGAATGATTGCTAGGGGAATAATGATTAATCATGCCACAAATACTATCTACTCATATAACTACCATATTCACTACGCTACTGTTTCCGACAACTACTTATATAGGCACACCAGTCTTGTATAACAACCATAATAGGACACAATGCTTGTAAACCATATATAATAACAAGTAGATAATACGTAACCAGTTGGGTGAACACACATGAGACTTCACGGGATATAAGCCATATATAATACCAGGTAGATAATAGGTTACCATTCGGGTAAATACATATAACACCTCATGGGATATAAAGCATATCCTAGCCAGGGACACCATATCCTCTGACATTGCCGTTGCAGTCTATCTTTATATATAATCGTATACGTGGTAACACTAATTTCGCACCTTGCCTCAAATTGGAGGATTTTCGCATAGCTATTAGTAAGTAGGTTCACAAACGCTATGAATTAGTTATTACGCTAAAAATTGCGAGCATACGCCTAACTATAGCCACTAACCCACACAGACTGTCCCGCTGACGCCTCTCAATCCTCCGCCACACGGTTCTTCCTTTAAACTCTTATCATTCTTCCCAGCTGTTATAAGTTACGTATATTTTACCAAATATTTATCTCTTGAGCGCACATTTAGGTAATACTCACAGCAAGCAAAAACCGTTGCCTAACACTTGTTTAAATGCTTTATGCGTTTGGAGTTTTTTTTGCATGCGGAAGCACTTGTTTATAATTTTTATACCCCATGATAAAGTGAAACGCAAAAATGTAATTTAGCGGTACATGAAATTCTTAAATGTCTTCTAATTATAAAAATGTCCAACTGCTTCAATTAAACCTTGACCCCTCCCAATTCCGTAGTTTATCACAAGCCAGACAAGTTTTCACGTGTTTGCCTCTTTGGATTTACTTTACAATTAGGTAATAACCTTCTACACCTAAAATGCATTTTCTATGTATCATCAACAGTTCTCAACAAAATTTTATTTTATTTTTTTAGTTCAAAAAATAAATGAATTTTGAAAAATGAATAGTATTTGGTTATAATAATGTAATATTTACGGCAACCAAAAACAACCTAAACGGTTATTCTATTTTGGTTTGAAAACAACCATCTTGCATTAATGAAGATATTTTAGATTTTAATTACTCTAAAGGTAACAATTATTTTCTTTTTTATTAATGGATACTTGCAACAGCTAAAAAATATAGAAAAACCTAATTTCTTAACCACCTTACTCAAGTTTTCTGGGAAACCCTGTAGAATGTTATTTTTTACGCAACTTGTAAGTAATTATTCGGTAATATTTATTGACTTTTCTCTTCACTAGTTAATTTTATTATTTAATCCAAAACATTTAGTTAATAGCTAATATCTGTTAAGATATTATAACGATGATATTTTTTATGTTTAGAAGTAAAAGTATTCGAACCACCTAAGTGATTTCGCGTTTTCAAGTCTGTCTAAAATCTCGATGTGTTGGAAGCATTAGAATTTAATCATAGCTAGGATTACAATTTATTTATGTCTGGAAATGACGTGATTTCTGATTATCAAATCTTATTTAACACATTGATAATGTGCCAATGAAATTCAATGATGTAAAGTGATATTTATTTGCGATGCCATAACCGATAACTGATAATAAGAACTCTGGTCTTATATACACAGGTGTCTGAAACCAGACATAATACTTATTTAACAGAGGAAGTGTCCTTATCTTGGATAACACTAGAAATATCTTATTTGGCTTTGGACTGTATCATACAGAGTGCTGGGAAGGTATTTGTTTGAAATTTGGACTCAAAGCGATGTCAATCATTGTTACAATTAGTGCTACAATTTAATTGACTACTGGAATGAAAATATTGAAATATTTTGTTGTATTCAACCAGCCTAATTTCAGGCTTTGTATAATCGTACTTCTAGGTTAAATAGAGTATCCAAAACTGACGCGCAGTTAAAAATTGAACTATTGGTAAACATGGCAAACTGGAAATACCATTTATATTAAATTACATTACAGCCGTCAAAAATTATGGACCTGCTGTTAACAGTGAGCCAAAAGTGTTTGTTATTGCAGTTGCTTTCTCTGACATCCTGTATGAAAGCATAGGAAATTCAGGAAATTGTTCACTGCACTTGGTACTGTATGCAACCCAAGTCACAAGTTTTGGAATATTGGTTGAAAATCCTAGTTTTTAATTTATGCAGATTCAAATTCTGTTAAGATGTGGGTAATCATCCAACCAAAATATCTTATTATTAAAACATTCAGTATGCATATGTTACTAATATAAATAGTACACTGTTGTTAAAATTGTGCTAATTCAGATGCATATCATTAATTAAATACACTGGACGAGTTACATTAATCATCCTGTATATACATACACAGTATTTACGAAGTTGTAATATAAACTTCTCGATTTGTTTGCATATGATTCACAGGCCCTAATTCGAAATGCAACTATTCCGACAGCTTAGGTCTCAAATATACATCATAAAAGCACATTTATTGTTTTTTATTTATAAGTTGTTGTTATATTATTACCATTTTCTTGCTATTGGTACTCTTTATACAAGGTGTCCCATGACGTGAGGTCACTACTTCGTGTGCGTAATCTTTAGACCAAATATAGCTTAAAATTCTAATAAAGTTATGCCCTGAAGGACACCGTTTTCAAAATACAGAGTGTTAAATTATTATTTAATAAATATTTACAATTTCAGAAAAAGCAATGTTTTTTATTTTAGTTTCACTATCAAGATTGTTCAAAATGACCACCATTGCTCTCGAGACACATTCTGGCTCTTCTTAAGAGAGATCTGGTTGCCCTACCTAACATACCATTGTTATTCCGAATTCGTTCTGCTGTCTCACAAATGCGTCTCCTAAGATCTTCAACAGTCTCTAATGGTGGTATATCATATCCTTCATATGGACTCACAAATAATAATTCAAACAAGTTAAGCCTGGAGATCTTGGGGGCCGGGCGTGCTGTTCTCCTCTACCAATTACCTGTCCTTCAAAACGTTGATTCAAAAATTGTCTTACACGTAACGCAAAGTGCGCAGGGGCACCCTCGTGCTGGTACCACATACCACATCTGATCGCCAGAGGGACATCATCCTAACAATCCTCCCAAATGATCTTGTTCAAGTGTATAACTTTTCTTGAGCACTTTATTTTTATGCACACAATTTTACATTAAAGAGAGCGAACTTGCGTTGGCGTAGATTACTTAAGTACTAACATTGCTCCCCCAAATACAGCATCAACCCTCGGTGCTACGAAATCCCACGAGCACAATCGAACGTAACACGATCACACTTAGGTGATACTCCCCACCTTAAAATGATTCAGTTTCAATAAAATAGGAGGGTAATTATAAAATTATAGGTCTTAAATTTGAATCTAAGCATGAAAGACTAATAACTACTGAATATGTGACTTCATAGCATAAAGGAAACTAAACTACTACACAAATTATTAATAACATAGACGGTATTTAGTCAGAAGGCAACACACAAAGTTTTGATAGTGCACGTTTTTGCACACCACTAGCACATTTTATAGATACTACCCTAATCACGCCGTCTGCCCCCGAATGGGTTTGGATTACACGTCCCAATCGCCACTTTAGTGGGGGACGTCTTCCCGAACAACAACCATGGTTCCAGGTTGAACCAGAGTGTTGTGATTTGTTTTCCACTTCGTTCTGCTTTGCAGTTCTTCTATATATTCCTTGGACCATCTGTTCCAAAAATTTTGAGTAATTTGTTGTACTCTCTGTACTCATTTGTTAGGGGTCATAAGGGACGGGAATTTACAACTGCTTCAATTTGTTAAAATGGTGTACAGCTCTTCAAAGGTTAACAGAGCATTTCCAACTACTTTCTCTAAATGGTATTTCACTGATTTTACCCCTGCTTCCCATAACCCACCCATATGGGGAGAACGGGGGGGAATGAATTTCCAAACAATTCCTTCCGTGGCTAACGTATTTTCTAAATCATATTTAGATTTTAACGAGTTAATTAAAACCTTTAATTCATTTTCGGCGCCGACAAAATTGGTGCCGTTATCAGAATACATTTTAGAGGGCTTACCTCGCCTGGCAGCAAAACGCCGAAAACAGCCTAAAAAGGCTTCAGTGGTGAGGTCAGATACCAACTCCAAGTCCATTGCCTTGGTTGCAAAACAGATGAAAACGCAAATATATGATTTTAAATTCCTAGAGCCCCGATCCTTACGGCCTTTAATTAAAATTGGGCCGCAATAGTCAACTCCGCAATTTTGAAACGGCGAAGCAGGGGTTATTCTGCCTTTTGGCAAAGGTCCCATAAGGTATTCAGTTTGCCTTGGTTTGGCATGAAAGCATTTTACGCACCTATTAACGATCTGTATTGTTAGATTTTTCCCGCTATAGGCCAATAGGTTTCTCTTAATGAGGCTAATAGAGCTTGGGGACTAGAGTGTAACATACGTTCATGTTCCTGCTTGATTATTAATTCGGTCAATTTATGTTTCCCAGGAAGTAGTATCGGGTGCTTTTTGTTGTCATCATATTCAGAATTTTGCAACGTACCTCTACCCTCAAAATACCGTGCTCGTCAAGGAAAGGGTTCAGTGACAGCAACTTGCTTTTTTAGTTTATGGCACGGTCTCTTTTTAGGTCTCGTATTTCCTGAATGAAAGATTCATTTTGAGCAATTTTTAACAGTACTTGTAATGAATTACGTAATTATTCTAAAGATAACGCTTTGAAATTTCTCTGTGACGCAGGTCTGAGTGTGTTCTTCTGAAAACGCAAGCAGTAAGCAACAACTCTTTGAAGTTTAAGTAAGGATGAAAATTTTGAAATCAATTCAAACTGATTTTCTACGCTTATCAGGGCAGTTGCTTGTTGCCGCTTTTCACAAAGAACCGCAGATGAATTTTGAGCGCTTTCTTGGCCAGATGCTGAATGCTCGTAAGATGAGTTGGATAACCAAGTGGGCCCGTTCCACCAAATCTCTGAATTAGCTAAATTACGCGGACTAACGCCGCGGGATAACAAATCTGCGGAATTATCACAAGATTTAACATGATCCCAATTTTCTTGCTGTGTTAGGTTTGAATCTTCGACACACGGTTAGCAACAAATGTTTTTAAGGCGTTGGGAGGCGTTTTAATCCAAGCCAATACTACAGTAGAGTCGGACCAGAGCTTTATTTTATTAATATTCGCATTAAAGGAATTTTTGGTCTTGGTCCGAGTTTTGAAAGCAACAGGGCTCCACCTAATTCCAATCTAGGAATACATACGTTTCTTACTGGTGCTAGCTTAGATTTTGCACATAATAACCTGATACATGCGTTTCCAGAACACTGCGGACATATATGCATGCCCCATAAGCAATTTCAGACGCATCGCAAAACCCATGTAAGTCGATTAATGTTGCATTTTCGCTAATCACAAATCGCGGTATTTGAATATAGCGCAAAGACTTCATTTCATTTTGAAAACGTAACCAATCTGTGTGTAAGTCGAGTGGTATCGATTCATCCCATGTTAATTTATACTGCCACAGCTTTTGTAAAATCACCTTAGGGATTACAATGCTAGGGCCGAAAAGACCTAATGGGTCAAATATTTGTGAAATTATAGAAAGTATGACGCGCTTGTTTATTGATGTCGCAATGTCCTCTTCCTTTATACTATAGCGCAATGTATCTGCCTTCGGCCCCCACAATAAACCTAGCGTTTTTGTGCTACCATCAGAACCAAGTTTGCGAAATGTCGGGTCTGATGCTTGTGGCAACTCTGCAAGAATATTAGGGTCGTTAGATGTCCATTTACGGAGTTCTAGACGGCACTTTTTTAAAATGGCCATTAGCTGCTCGCGTTTAATAATGGCGTCTTCAATAGTGTCCGCACCTGTCGGCACATCATCGACATAAAAATCCCGTAAAATAATTGATGACACTGTAGGATACTTAGACATGTTTTCGTAACCTCATTGAAGCAGTGACCTGATGGCTAAAAACGATGCGGCGGCGGTACCGTAAGTTACAGTGTTAAATCGGTAGTGACCTAACGGATTACAACAATTTTCTCGCCAAACAATTCGCTGTAAGTCTCTTTGGTCTGAGTGAACGAGGATTTGCCTACACATTTTTGTCACGTCAGCTGAAATCACATACCTATGTTTGCGAAAACATAATAGTATCGAAAAAAGATCATCCGGCTCGAAGGACCATGTTCAAGTATATAACTTTTCTTGAGCACTTTATTTTTATACACACAATTTTACATTAAAGAGAGCCAACTTGCGTTAGAGTAGATTACTTAAGTACTAACATTGCTCCCCCAAATACAGCACCAACCCTCGGTGCTACGAAACCCCACGAGCACAATCGAACGTAACACGATCACACTTAGGTGATCTGAACAGATCTTTACAAAATTTTAATAGCCGTCGGCGGTTAAATGGTTCTCAAAAACGAATGGACCAGTGGGCATGTTATCAATAATTCCACACCAGATATTCACTGAAAACCTATGTTGATTATTTAAGACTGTGATTTCGTGTGGATTCTCCAAACCTCAAGAGTGGTTGTTCTTTCTGTTCATTAATCCATTCCTTGTAAATGTCGTCTCATCCGCGAATAAAATTCTATTACGTAGGTTTCGATTTTGAATGATCCAGCGGCATAATTTCATACGACTAGCGAAATCTGTAGGTAAGAGAGCTTGAACAGGCTGGATATGAAATGGACATGAACCATGACGTTTTAGTGTTCTCCAAACTCGCGTTCGTGGTACAATAACTTGTGCAGATACACAACAAACAGAGGTGCTGGGATTATTATCAATTTCTCGCAGTATGTTGTCCTCATTGTTTAGTACTTGCTGTATTGGACGCTCAGTCGATGGTTACGGAAAAATTTCGTGTTCAAGTAGGTGGTTATGCACTCGTTGGAAAACTCGCCGGTCTGGCAGTCGCCGATTTAGAAATCTCAACCCATATTCTCGAGCAGCTGCTGCTGAGTTTCCATCACAAAAACCGTACATGTAGTGGATATAGACATACTGTCGCGTTGTAAAAGTAAATATTATCAACACTGTTAATAAGCGCAAGCAGAAAAATCAACTGTAAGGTGCTTTACTGTTTGACAAACAGGTAAATAATATCATTTCCATAGTAACGTAGACAGTTTGTGTTAAATACCATTTAACATCATTTATTGTTTCGGCTGCTTCAAAATTTTACTAAAACAGGCCATAACTTCTTTAATAGTCGATTTAGAAAGAGGTAGAGAAAATGACCACTCTTTAGTTTCGACTTCTTTTCACCTCTCTTACACGTAGGTGAAATAGTGACCTCACGTCATGAGACACCCTGTATTAAACAATTGTAATTTAGTGTGAAAATTCTCTTGAATTTCTCAAGTTGTACTTGCCTGTACTACGAGACTTATAGAAGATTTCGCGCCACCTTAACCTATTTTCGTGTGTAAATTGACGAAAACGAAATATAATCTCTTACTCAGTTATGCTGTGTGGGTAATAATAAATATGTAATTAACGTCTATTGTAAGGTTGCACATGATGTGTTATGAAGAATGACCCTGGAAGTGATTAATAGTAAATTTATAATTGTTATAAAGTTAATAAATTGTATTTGGTATTGTATAAACTATTACATGTTTTATATCTACATCTTTCACAGTTTAAAAATCCTTTAAGATTTAAATCATATCATATCAATGGAATTATTATCGAAATGTTCAATAGTAGGTACCCCAGTGAACAGAGATTAACAATAGCGAAGACAAGAAATAGATTCTTGTGGAATGTTGTCAACAACATCCGGTGGAATTCTTGGCATCTGAATGTTCAAATTATAGTAGATTCAGTGGAAAAAGTCCGCTAAAAGATTAAACGCTCAAAATTTGAAAAATGAAGATAGATATCTTCTTTGCCATTCTGTTCCCTTTACCCCAATATACATTTCCATTCGTATAATGGAACTGAATGAGGAAAAAGATGTCATCACTATTTTCTAAAATTGTAGGCGTTTATTATTTTAGCGGATAATTTGGATTTAACGGACTCCATCACTTTCATTCTGTAAACGTCACTTTCTATGTACCCCATATGAAATAATTGACTGGGGTCAATTCTGGAGAATTGGCCGTCGTTTTTGGTTCTCGTCGACAAATTGACCTAATAGAATGTTTTTTTTTTTGTATTTATAACGAGATGGAGTAACATCCTGCTGGTACCACAATCTTTTTAATAGCCATATAGACAGAAATTAGCACTTCTGTATGCTTTATATTAAAATATAACTTTGTGCTATTTTCTAGTTTGATTTCTTAATTATTGGCATTTTAATTGCGTTTCATTGGATCTAAAATGTTGGATTGTATCTTATGGTATTTCACAACAATCAGGTTTAGGGATATCTCCGCAACATCAAGTATTGTTCAATATCAGAATTGATATATATCTAAATGGTTAGTTAAGGATACTTATAAGTTGCAATATTAAAAATTATATACAGCAGACGCTCGATAACGTAAACACCCGATAATGAAAACATCCCGCTAATGTAAACACAAAATTCTTACTATAGGATCAAATGGAGCGCTCGATAACGTCGTTTTTTATTGTTTTTATGATGTATATACGTGACTCTCAGCAAATTATTTGTAGGAACAGCGCTGATTTCAGTTTATTCGTTGTTAAACTTAAGTCAGGCATATTGCATGCGTTTATGCATTATGCATCCACATTCAATAAAAGAAAGTGTTTAAGATTGAGTGACAAAGTGAAAATCATAGACGAGGTTGCACTAGGTGCGAGAGCGAAATAATTAGCAAAATAATATGAATTGCGTTATTAAACGTTTCTTTTGAAATTTGCGGATTAATAAAATCACGCTCGCTAATGTAAACATTTCGATAATGTGAACACACTCGGGGTCTGTATTAGTTCACGTTATCGAGCGTCTGTTGTATATATATATATATATATATATATATATATTTACGTACTGAGAAATTTCCCAACATGACCATGAAGTGTATACAAATACTGTTCTGCAACCCATCATCAACGATTTTTTAATCAAACTTAATGTTAAAAACGTTCTTTAGAATATTCATCGTTTGGATTTGATGTGGGCGCTTTCGCCGTAGCGCTGAGGAGAAGCACGTAACAGAAAATAAGTCGCTGCGCAATAGTGGGACGTGAAAGGTTGATGATGAAGTGAGAAAGTAAGCCTGATAAACTATATAACTTTAAACGAGAGTTTGGCAGTTTGTTGCGTTGATAATGTCACAAATATACGGCGACAATATTATTGTTCCCAAAATAACATTTAAAAATGTGGTAATATATATTTTGCGTCATTAACGATCCCTGTTAAATTTGATAGTTTGTGCTGCCTATGTTTTTTAAGTACAGCTAACAGTATCCTTGTAATTGGCCGGATACATAATAGGGGGAAGCACCGGTATGAACGTATTTGGCAAAATTGGGGGAATTACTAACATGACGTGAGTTACGATTGCGAACGTCTTTGTTTTGCGCCATGTTCTGACAGCACGTTTATAACATAATTAACAGTTTTTGAAAATGTTATATTTGTTAGTAGAAAATGTGTTTGTTGTAAAAAGGAGAGTTACTTTAGTTGAACTACATGGATCTCGTCGGGCCCAGCTGATTGGTTGCGCTATAAGTGGATGCACGGTATATTCGAGTCCATAATACAATCACACAGTTGCTAAAGTTGAATTTATTTATACTATAAGGGAGACATTTCGATTTGGTTTAAATTTTAAACAGATAATATGATTTAAATTCTATAGACAATTCTTGTAACTATTTTTTTTACATTTTTCACATATAATAGTTGGGTTGTACCCACACAACAGTTCTAAGAAAGTCTTCAATTTTATTAATTGCATTTCAATAAGCAATGAGTCACAAATCGACCGACTAGATTTATTTCAAGGAGAAATTGAGACATACAAGAATAGCTGACTTTGCACAGTGTGCACGAGTATGCTAATAAAAACATGTTTTAGCAGTAAAAATCAAAATTAGCATTAAACGATGAAATATACACTTAGAGGCAGTATAAATCACACCGCGACGTTTATTGTTTGAAAACCAGATATTCAAATAGACATGCCTAGAAATAGATTGTCATATAATGACTATGAGTTCTTGAATTTCTCTGCGCTTTGTCGTTAATCTCCTACTGCCAAAGAACTGCCAATTATCGGCATTTCGCAAGGTGCGGTTTATCGTTTATTGTTCTCTCAATCAAAGAGCTTTACCAGCGGAGAGGCGCGAAAGCGGTCATTTCCATGATCTAATTTCTCTAATCTCCGCTTTTACATAAATTAAAGAGGTTCTTTATGTTTGACACGTATACGATTATCGCTCTTGGAGAATAATATTACCAATAATAATACAGTTTTTTTTGGGATATAAAGTAAAATCGCAAATGTAATTGAAATTAATTGTGATAAGGATAGTAAGGATAAGCTTCAGGAGGGGACCAAGCCCCTTGTATGCTTTTCCGCTTAGTACAATATCTTTTACATTTATGATAATATGCCAAGTATTCAAAAATGAAAAGAATCAAAAGGAAAGAGAAAAGGAAGACAAGTAATATTCCCGTTACTAAATTCAAAAGTAAATGACCCTAATTACCATTTGTTTAATTTAATTAAACTGTAACGTTTTATTTCCGAATGTATATGGATTGGAAACAGGATATTAACATTACAAGGTCAAGTTGAAAAGTGATTTTAATATATCA
>JABXWE010042429.1:0-12207 GCA_014611495.1 Limonius californicus | reverse complement strand
TAATACATGGGCTCAAGTAGAATTCAATGGTATTATTCATTTTTCAAAAATCATTAAGTTTATTTTTTTCAATTAAATAATAAAATAAAATTTTGTTTGAGAACTGCTGATGATACATAGAAAATGCATTTAAGCTGTAGAAGGTTATCAGCTAATTGTAAAGTAAATCCAAAGTGGCAAACACGTAAAAACTTGTCTGGCTTGTGATAAACTACAGAATTGGGAGGGGTTAAGGTTTAATTGAAGCAGTTGGACATTTTTGTAATCAGAAGGCATTTAAAAATTTCATTTACCGCTAAATTAAATTTTTGCGTTTTCACTTTAACATGGAATATAGAAATTATAAACAAGTGCTGCTTCATGCAAAGAAAACTCCAAACGCATGAAGCATTTAAAAAAGTACTAATTTATTTCACAATACCCATCATTTATTTAAATCAGTTTTAACATAACTGAAAAAAACATAAAAAACAGTTTACCTCAAAAGTGAAAAGTGGATCACAATAAATGTTTGAAATGACGACCACCACTAAGAACACAAGCTTCTGCACGTCGAAGCATTGAATTACGTATCCTTGTGAAAACGGTAGGATCTTGTCGAATCCTATCGGCAACGTCTTCAATGCGTACCCTTAATTCCCCAACGGTGTTCACTGACGTAGAATAAACTAACCGTTTCATGTAGCCCCACAAAAAGAAATAACAACTATTTAAATCTGGCGAACAAGCTGACCATGGAACTGGCCCGTTTCGTCCAATCCACCTTTCAGGGTAGCTATTATTTAACCATTGCCTTACATCCCTAGCAAAATGAGACAGAGCACCATCAAGCAAAATCCACATGTTACGTCGTGTCTCTAAAGATACGTTTTCAAGCAATTCTAGTAGGACTTTCTTGAGAAAGTGTAAATACAGAGCTCCATTTAATCGAGCAGGTAAAATGTATGGCCCAATAAGGTGATCACCTACAATGCCTGCCCGTACATTTAGAGAAAACCGTTGTTGGAAACTGCGTTCCACTATTTCGTGTGGATTCTCATCTGACCAAATGTGGGTATTATGGACATTAAACACCCTTTCTTGCATAAATCCTGCCTCATCAGTAGATAACAAATTGAAGAGGAAATTTGGTTGGTTGTTGCACTTTTGAAGAAGCCATTCACAAAAATCGTGCCTACGTACATAATCCGCTGGTTGCAAACCTTGAACGCGTTGAACGTGGTAAGGGTGTACTCCCTGATCCCGCAAAATCCTCCAAACAGTAGAATGGGAAACGCCAGTTTGTAAGACGCAAGACTTCTAGTGCTAACAGTAAGACTTTCCTCCACTCATGCCAAGACATGCTGTTCTACATTAACAACCCTTTCTGCTCTTGGACGACCGCGATGATGGTTTTGTGGTTGATACGTGCCATAATCCCGTAAATGTTGGACTGTTCTAGTAAATTTACGCCTTTTTGGGAATGCGCCGCTGAGGAAATCGTTCTAAGTACATTCGCCTTGCCCTTACAGCGTTTCCTTGAGCTTCCCCGTAAATAAGAACAACATCAGTAAGTTCAATGTTCGTAAAATTTTCCGTTTTGGTAGAAACACTGCTTGCCAGCTTCAACAACAGACTGAATAGAAATTACTGACCTACCTAATAGTATTAGTTTGTGGCAGGTGATAAGAAATTTTTTTGCACTTCTATCTTACTCTCCTTTGCATAACACACTTTGAACTCAAATTTTTGTTATTATCCTGCGGTACTCAAACAATTTTGGGCCGAATTTTCAATTATTATTTTTTCATATCTTAAGGATCCCATTGCCAAACAAATGCCTTTTCTAGTTTCTATATATTGTAATCTACCAACGGATTTAATATTTGTACCTATTTCTGGTACAACCTGTATATACACAAGTTATTATTTTTACCTCCAAAGATAAAATTGCTTGCACAAATGTGTATTTTATGCATATTCTGCTTATTTACAGAGCATGTACATCCGCAGATTTTAATTGTATTTAGTGCATATAAATCCGAGCTCGAATAATAACATGTTAGATTGCGTAAATGCTGCCAAGGACGTCAAATTTCATTATCAATGTCATCATTCATTCTTTTTGTAATTCAGATACACTTGAAATTGTGTCAGTAATTCAAATAAATTGTTCTGTTTTTCATTAATTGAACAATTTCGTACTATTCTATAATTTAACTGGAAGAATATTGAAATAATACCTGCAGTACCTACTCAAATACATTAATATTGCAATCAATGTATAAACATAAATACATGTAATTAATTTTTATATTGTTTGCCGTATCATTTTCAATCTTTTTAAGACCTGGGGTTGCCAAAGGTCACATTTCGAACTGTACATAGGTTTAACAAAAAATTGCATTAAATTAAACTGATATACAGTACAACTCGGTTATAAGATAATGGGGAAGACCGGTTTAATATTTATCTTATAATCGAGGTTATGTTATAGATAAAGTTTAAAAAATATTCTGTTTAAAACACCAACCCTCGTTCTTTATTCTTAAATAGATATTTGTCTAACATTGTATTTAATAAAGCTTCTTCTCTTTAATCACCAAGGTGAACAGTTACTTATATTTACTATATTTTAAAAGAAGAAAACAGAATATTCGTAACACAGTTCTCCAATCAAGTATGTAATTAACCCTTCTTTGGAAAATCCTTGAGCATTCTTCTTAAAATAAAATATACCACTATGCACTTCTTTGGAAAATTGGTAACGGGTTTTTACCTCATTTTATCTGCCAATAAAGTTGTTAACATTCTAAGCAATTGGAAAAACCCCTTTACGTTTCTTGTGAAACAAATACATAGTTTTTATCTATTAAGCAAGGTTCCATTATATGTGCACTATAGAAGATTGGGTGGTACCGGAACAAAATTATCTTTTAACCTAGATTATTTTATAACCGATTTTACCATAGTTTACCACTACTTATGGCATTTTTTATCATCAGTTCTTATAATTTTTTAAATATGTTTTTACTTTATTTCAATATTGAATATGTTGTCTACCAATTAAAAAACCCGCATGTTTGATGTTCGTCTACTAACATATTTACCTTGACAATAGAAAACGCTAATTTTAGCTTATTTTAAGTCACTTTAGAAGCCCCTTAATATGTATTGTAATGAAATATTTCGAATTACAATAGCTCATAGGGATGAAATACCGTACATATAATTTTCTTCTCCCAAAATATATTATTTTTTAAGTTGTAACGTCAAGCACTGGAATTCTATATTATTTCACTAGGTAGAAGAATAAAAATATTACGATATTACATGTATGTATATGTTTTAAAGGAACGTTTATTAGAAGGTGTGTCAAACACAGTCAAGTTCACCGCGCAATGGAAAAACATCAAGTAATCATATTTTTAAGCTTAAATAGAAAGTTCATATGTTTATATTTGCAGGAACCACGGTTTTACTTTTTACTTAACATTTCAAGGTTAAACATTTTTAATTTTATATAATTAGAGTTTAGGCAATAACTGCACAAGGTGTCCCACCGAAAACGAAACAAGCGGATTTTGTGATATTAAACTTCAATTCTATAAGAACACCTGACCTCGTCAAATTAATTTGCCGAGGGGACATGTAATATAGCTATTTCCGTTAACCTATTATAATCGGGGTAACTTTCACCCTAAAAATTTTAAATTACAAGAGGTATAAAAAAGCACCATTTGAAAGCTCGATGAATTACTTTACAGTAGTGTTCTAATTGTTGGATTCCTAGCATTAGTTTCCGCAGAAATGCAGTCCAAAATTTCAGGGTAATAAATGTTCGAAAGCATTTGCGGAGTGGGGTTGCATAAATTTACTCTTTAAATAACCCCACAAAAAGAAATCAAGCGGAGATAAATCTGGCGATCTTGTGGGCCATTCAATAACGCCTCATTTTCCAGTCTGTTGATCCGGAAATATTCGATGGAATAGCGACAATTACAATTCTCGTAGGAAATAAATATTTTACTTGTGGCGTTTCAAAATTCGTTCAATTCTGGTTCGATTAATACCCGATATAATAGTCATTTGCCTTGGACATAGAGTCAACAGCAGCGTAGCCCAGAACCGGGATTTCCAACGCTTCGCTTCTTACCGGATTTTCAGCATTTTGCTTTTTATTTGCGACAGACAGACAAACAGAATTTTCTCAGTAACTCCAAGACATACTTGCGGTTTACATGCTTATCTGCATGTTGCACTTCTACTGGCACGAAAAAACGCATTTTCTTCTTTTTGAAACGAAAGAATCATTTTAAAAAAAGACAACTATGAAATACGGCGTGGCGCTGAGGTAAAAGAAACAATCAGATATTTACACCAACGTATGGTCAACCCCTACCGTCTAATCATTGCATAAATGCCCCAAAACATCTACTACCCTGAAACATTGTAATGCATTTCCCCGAGAAACAATGTGCGGAATCCTAACATTAAAACACACTACTGCAAAGCAAATTAATCGAGCTTCCGAATGGTATGCTTATGATACCCCCTGCCGTTTAAAATGTTTAGGGTGAACAGAAATACCCACAATCCGATATAACGCTGCAGTTCACAAACCAGAACTGAAACTATAGCTAAGTACTAAATATTAGAATGTGGAAATAACAGTTGAAAATTATTTTTAGTGGGAAACCCGTATGATATGGAGTCTGCAAACATGTTCTCCAGCTTTAAGGGACTGTATGATACCTTGGGTTTGTTTATAACAGAAGGAATTTTAAAAGACGATCAAGTCCAAAGACTTGTGCACTCGAACGCCACTTTTGATTTGGTTATATCAGAGATTTTTACAAATGAAGCTCACATGGGGTTCGCCCACCATTTCAAAGCGCCGTTAGTACTCTTCTGTTCTATGGGTGCTATTGAGTGGACAAATCACTTAATGGGAAACCCAGCTCCTCTTTCTCACCTTCCAATTACTATTAGTGGTTATGCAGACCATATGACTTTCTGGGAAAGACTTCGGAATTCTGCGATGGGATTACTTGATGCTGTCTATAAACATCTCTTCATTTATCCGAAGCAAAACGATATTTTACAGAAATATTTCCCCAATGCCCCTGATCTAAAGGATTTGATGTACAACGCTTCTCTGATGTTGCTTAATTCTCATCCCGCTATGAACACACCAGTAGCACATGTACCAAACATGGTGGAAATTGGTGGCTTTCATGTATCACCGAAGAAACTGCCGCTAGATTTACAGGAATTCCTTGACAACGCCCAAGACGGAGCCATATTTTTCAGTATGGGTTCGAATTTGAATAGCAGTAATCTGTCCAGAGAAAAGAGCGACGCCATTTTGAGAGTATTCTCCAAATTAAAACAGAAGGTTTTGTGGAAATGGGAAGAACCGAACCTTCCCGGAAAACCGGACAATGTTAAAATTGGAAAATGGATGCCACAACCAGACATTTTGGATAAGTGAGTAGATCAACAATCCCCCTTATGGAGGAGGCCCTTGCCCAACAATGGGATATTGCGGGCTAATAAAAAAAAAGTATGCATGTTTTACTCTACCAGAAGCAATTGGGCGTCTTGGCAATAATATTACAATTAACTTCATTAATGGTGATCTTTACAGCACATCCCAATGTACGGGCATTTATTACCCATAGCGGTTTACTAAGCACAACAGAGGCAGTGTATTGTGGAGTCCCAATCGTAGCAATTCCCGTTTTTGGCGACCAGAAAATGAACGCCGCAACAGCAGTTTCAAATGGTATTGCTGTTAAATTATCCCTAAATGATATTACCGAAGAAAAACTTTCTTGGGCTCTGAATGAAGTACTCACAAATACTTCGTAAGCTCCTTAAAACCATATAATATTCAGCCTATAGTGATTTGATTTCAGCTACAGAAAAGCAGTTCAGCGAAGATCGAAAATACTTAAAGACCAACCTATGAAGCCGTTAGATACAGCTATGTTTTGGATAGAATATGTTTTGAGACATAAAGGTGCAACTCATTTGCGGTCAGCAGCATTAAATCTACATTGGTATCAATATTTGCTATTAGATGTATTAGCATTTATAGTATTTATTATTATAAGTGCTTTAGTACTTTCTAAAATAGTGCTCTACAGAATACTCAAGAAAGATAGAAGGAAAATAAAGACTAAATGATATTGTAAAACAATTTCTATTTGAATTTTCCGTAGTGTACGTAGAATATTTACTATTAAATGTGTTAGTATTTATAATACTTATTATTGTGAGTATTTTAGTACTTCCTAAAATAGTGTTCTGCGGAATACTCAAGAAACAGGAAAAGAAAATGAAGACTCATTGAGATTTAGAAATAAGTTTATTTGTAGTTTCTGGATTCGCACCTAAAAATTGTATAACGAAATTGACACACAATAAAACTTATTTATTATTTCGAAGTGAACCATACAAATAATTATATATACAGGATGGGATGTTATTGATGAACGTTTAATGTGTATCAGAAAAAATAGAATATCCGTTCTTTGTGGTTCGTTTACTAGAAATTGAGGTCACAAGTTATATTCTCAACATTTTTAATTAAAATACATAATTTCTATAAAATGTGTTACCACATATGAAGAGAATTATGTATTTATTGATTTTAAGGAATGATGTCATTGACTGATATCGATTTCACTGTTAATTTAATATACAAAATTTAAAGAAAATATTGTATAAAACTGCTATTTGCAGTAATTATTTGCTCTGATAGCTAGATTTAAAGATTTATTTTGTTTTCTGTATGTCCAAGGCAAGCACCTTGCGGCTTTTCCAAAATTTGGCCGAAAACACTTTGTATGCGAATAATAATATTACTCTACATCTTAGTTTGAGACCATGCAGGTGCTAAATCTGAAATATTATTATTCAATCCGAAAATATTGCTATATTTAAGCCTATTCCTGGGTCCATCTGTGGACACACTGTATATAAAGAATAAAAAACTAGAGCAAGCCATGAACGTGAAAATGTATGTCGTTACTCCATGATTATGTAGTTGTTCCGTGACGCAAACTTTACGCTATTCGTGAACAAATAAATAACTTGGAAAACCGCGTCCTCGATCTCGCTCTTTCAAATTAATCAATCAATCAATCAAGATTAGCACCAGAGTCTGCCAACAAACTAGCCGAAGATCATCTGAAGCAATGTCCAGTATAAAGATGAGAATCAAGCAAATTTAGAAATTCAGCAATACTGACAGGCATCTTACCAAATGTGTTGATTCCAACTGGAGTCGTGGCACATTTATTCTTAATGTATTTTATGAAAATTCTTGAATGATTAGTATTCGCTGGATGAAGGGCTATGTACTTTTTATAATAGTTCAAATATAATGTACCAGTAATAACGAATGCTCGCACATTAGTTTTTGTGTCTGGTATATGCACAACTAGTGAAGTTCCCAAATCTTCGATATTATTGAATGTCAAGTTGCACAGTTCTTCGCGACGACAGGCTTCAAATACACCGAAAATTACGGCAACCTTTTACATGAGATATGTTTCATCCTGCGCTTCTGCGAGAAATTTGTCGATTTGTTCCCTGGTCAATACTTTCGACTTTTTCGGTCGATATCCTTCGCCTTTTCGCTTCAAAAAAGCAACAAGCTTGTAATATTTGCTTATGTCCTGATTATTTATGTTCATCATGGCCTTCAACATGGAGTAATTTGACCAAAGCGTTGACGATTTCCATATTTGGGACTTTTCTTCAAAGTATGCCAAAAGCACTTTTTCACTGAACTTGCGACTAACATTTTTCAGATCACACCATCTTAAGAAACGATTGTACGAAAACTCGTACTGTTGCTTTGACTTACTGGGCAATGAATCGAAAGTTACTTTATTAACAGCTTCTTCGATTCCCGCCGGGAGAAATTCATTTTCTTGATCACTATCCTTGTCACGAGATTTGAAGTTACTTGTCAACAAACGATCGAGTTTTCATTACCTTAGCAACAATAAACTTCATGAATAATTGGATCCAAAATGATTTGTACTTTTAATGGTGTTTGTAGAAAAAATAGTGTATGATATATGTGCTAAAAGTGACATTCTAATTTGTTCGAAGCTTCCCATCGCACAAAATAAAATGCCACTTTTAGCACTTATATCATAAATAACTATTGTAGTATATTATAAAAAAAACATCTATGGTTGAGATTTATTTTCAACTATACGTCCACTGCACAGATATATCGCAAAGCAATTCTTCGACCTGTTATCAATGTGTTACATGACGATGAATTGCACAATGGATTCTTCCACCAGCTCATACAAATCGTGAAACTACCGCATACCTGCAAGAATTCTTTGGCAGTGGTTTCATAAACAATAATACACTGATAACTTGGCCACCCCGCTCGTGTTATTTAAAACTGTTAAGAGTTTTTCGTTTGGCCATAACTTATATGTTCAAACCTTAAAATTTCACAACTTTTGTGATTGATGGGGGAGCAGCGAAGCATGCATTCAAGAGCGCGGTGGACATTTTATTCACCTGTCATAATGCTTGCTTATTTATTATTTAAAAATATATTGAATTTATTAATTGTGAATAAGTTTCTTGTTTGTTTTTACATTTACCTACACTTATTTACTTGTGAGGGGAATAGCGTAAAATAAGACTCACGATACACTCCATAACTATAGAGTTCAACATACGTTTTCACGTTCACGGTCTGCTCTAAACTATTTTTTTTCTCGATCGCTCTGAATGTATATAATACTAAGACCTATAGACTCATCGGTGACTTAATAGACCAAACTCCGAACACTCAAACGTATGTGAGGTGAGTAACTAAAGATAGAATCCGTTTTGCCGAAAATTCCCGAACACCATAAAGGCACGAGAAAAGTAAATTGCGCTAAAGTGAATGCTCTCACGGGTATAAATGAAAACACTTCCTGTAACTTGTGGTATATCCCTTGTCAAGATATTAACTGTAATATTTTTTAGTCTTCTACGCGTAAATTATTAATAACTACAAAACTGTGCCAGCTTGCTATTTAGCTGAAAAATAATGTAAACCCAGGAACTATCATATGTCACTTTCAAATGTACGTGTAAAGCCTTCCGTGGAGTTGTAATTTCCCCCCTCCTATAATAATCAAAAATTACTGGTGAAAGGAAATCTGTATGTAAATCCATAACCTATCATATGCCAAATTAACCTGTAAGAAAATATTAACATGGAATAAAATATTAATCTGATACAACATATTTATTTACAGAATATAAATAGTTTTTTGTCGGTTGGTAACCAATTAGTTCAAGATGATTGTTATGAATTTTTTAACTATATTTGGGAACCCATTACATTTCCCAAAACATTTATTTTTGAATGGCAAATATCAGTTAAAGTAAGTAATTAAATATTGCAAGAACTGGGATTATATTCTTTCAAACTCCTAACACGTACGATTTTTTCTACTTATCACCAAAACCCGAAAAGTAAGCCGCAAGCGTAACCATACACATAGTTCAAAATTAGTTCGAAAACATATTTAATAAAGTGGATAATGAAATAAATACCTACAAAGTTTAATAAAACTATTTAGCAAAATAACCGATTCTAGATCGTACAAAAGTATTGCAATTTACAAAATATAATCTGCTCTCTAGGGCTAAGAAGTAGAATTTTGAATTAGTAAAAATATCGAGGATCATTTTTAAAACAGTAAGGATTTAGACAGCATTGCTGATTTTTCTAGAAACATAAATGCGAGGATACAAAGTGGATTAACGTAAATATCCATTACTGAGCAATGTACGATGGTGTAAGTGATTTATTGAAAATGTTTTCTTCTTTTTCTTACAGACGGCATAATTAAGTATTTAAAAACATTACAAATGCCTGCTACTACAGCTTATATAACAAAACGCGGGCCTAAGTAAAATAACTTACTAAAAATTCATAGCTGTCTAGGGATGTCGACAAATATCATTAAACCGTCCCCTAAAAAGAGGTTTATACGCTCGAACAGTAAAAAACACTCACATAGAGAAGTCTTGTGTCCTTGGAACGCTTCCAACACCGTGGAACCTACCTTATTTATCTGCGTTGTCCTCTTCTTCACTTCCATGTCGTCCCTCGTATTCCCTCCCTTGGCACGATTCCAACTCTACAGAAACATAAAATCAAATATAATTGAACATTATCCACAGGAATGACATCGAAGAAATCCTAGAGGAAATAACAATGGAGTGACTAAGTAGTTACAAACTTTATTCAAACGGATTTCTTAAAAATATTATTCATTCATTTCAGAGTGTGGGTGCAGTAGCTAGAATCTAATTTCTAGCCACAATCACAAAAGTTATCGGCTCGTGTCTTTTACGTACGTATAACCAGCAATGTCGGTATAGTGGATTAAAATATATTCTGGGGAAAATCGGTTCAATATTGAAATACCCTATGGTATTACCAGTCTTACTTATTCCCAGCTACATCAAGAAGTTAGAGCTTCATGCCTTGTATGTAATACTATTAATATCGGTAAATTGAATTATTTTGAAAAATATGGGTAGGTACAATTTTGAAATACCCTGGTTGTTACCAATAGATCCATAAGCCTATAAACAATTGGTAAAAATAAGTTATGTTTTACCTGCAAGTAGACTGGATTTGGCCAACCCTAACGGCTTGGACGAATGGAAAACAGACATAAAACAATAACACGTACTCACACATCTTGCACCTTAAACACTTTACCGAAACTGATATTATTTCCTGCACTTTGTAAGTATGGAGTGTATATAACCAATCGTAAAATAATGTTGCTAAACGATATTAGTCAATAAATGATTTACCCTGTAGTTGTGTAACAAGTTTTGATTCATATCTTATCTGTACTTTTTTACCAAAACATTTGAATTATAAAACATAACTTACTTTTAAAAAATTATTATTAGCTTTACATCTGGAATTAACGATAGGTATAAAATGCATTTCAGCCTTCAATTTACTATACGTTGCTTTTATGTACAAGGTTTTGTAATTATTATAAAATTAGATTCCAGTGGATTTTTAAACAATTATGAAGCACTTGATAATATCAGACTTTACGTGTTTAAAAGTTACTACATCTTTGTAATATTATGTAACTGGTTGGTTTTGTGCTTTCAATTCAACTTTAAAAGAAAAAAGATAAGATTTGAAACAAAACTGTTACGCAGCTACAGGTTAAATCGCTTTTTGCGGTTCTCGTTTTGCATTTACATAATTTTTAGAACTAAATAGTAAACTGGCATAGATTTACCTTCATCTGTAATTTTTGATTAGTATAGGAAGGGGTGAAATTACAACTCCAAGGAAGGCTTTGCAAGTATTAAATTAAACCCGTGAGAGCATTCATTATAGCGCAATCTACTTTTTCCGTGCCTTTATGGTGTTCGGGAATTTTCAGCAAAACGGTTATTAACTTTAATTACTCAGTTAGGTAACACTCAAAACGTGTTGTTTGCAGAATTGCCTCTTCTTCATAGCCGAGTGTTCCCTTTGTATTTTTGAATTATCCTTCTCCAGTCGATACGACTTTAGGGCGATTTTTGCTACTGGCCCACTGCTTCGACACAGTTCAGTGTCACATTGAGTACCTACATCTTTATAACGTTTACCCTGATTGCCCTCTTTTCTTCTCCCTTCCAATAGTTCCCTTAAAATATACATTTGAGAAGGCTGTTATCCTTCATTCTGATGATATGACCGATCTAACGTAATCTCGATCTTGCAATAAATACTGCAGTTTGATCTTAGAATTATTTTTATGTATAAGCCTAAATAATTAATTCTGTCTTGCTCTGTTTCTAGTGTTAATTTGATTTTAGTTGAATACTATTAATAAATGAACTATCAACACAATGCGAAAATATCATCGACATAACAAACCGAATGATAATTCTCCTAGATATTTTGATTCAAAAATTCGATCTTAAAATTTCCATAAACATACAGTGTGTTTTAAAAAGGCCGGATATTTTACCCACGTTTAATGAGTGTGTATCGAACCAAACAAAAATGTCTTGATCAATATATAAAGAAATAAGGCGATTTTGTATTTTAATCAATAAACTGCAAATATAAGCGTTTCATTTAACATGAAATATATAACTTATGTTATTTTTATTTGTTTACTGTACACAATTGTATCCGTACCATGTCCAGTG
>JABXWE010042428.1:0-11127 GCA_014611495.1 Limonius californicus | reverse complement strand
GCCTAAAATAGCGCCTGCAAAACTAGCCCTGAACACAACCACTGCCTGGAAAAAGAGCGTTAGGTAAACATATCGCCAGCAGAAGGAGTGCTAGCTGAAATAGTACCAAGTAAATATGTGAGCGCTTCAAAAAAAAACTATACTTAGTTAAATTATGACGTCGTTAGTAGTGCCAGCAGATATAGCGGCAAATAAAAATGTCACCTACATAAATGGTGCTGGTAATAATCGCTGCGGTCAAGTATATTATCTTCAAAAGTAGCGTTGAGAAATACAGCTAAGGTTGAAAATGTAACCATTAACAGTGAAGCTAGAAATAATAGCACGGGCTAAACTATAATCGCCTAAAATAGCGCATGCAAAACTAGCGCTGAACACAACCACTGCCTGGAGAAAGAGCGATAGGTAAACATATCGCCAGCAGAAGGAGTGCTAGCTGAAATAGTACCAAGTAAATATGTGAGCGCTTGAAACAAAGCTATACTTAGTTAAATTATGCCGTCGTTAGTAGTGCCAGCAGATATAGCGGCAAGTAAAAATGCCACTGTCATAAATGGTGCTAGTAATAACCGCTGCGGTCAAGCATATTATCTTCAAAAGTAGCATTGAGAAATACAGCTAAGGTCGAAAATGTAACAATTAACAGTGAAGCTAGAAATAATAGCACTGGCTAAACTATAATCGCCTAAAATAGCGCATGCAAAACTAGCGCTGAACACAACCACTGCCTGGAGAAAGAGCGATAGGTAAACATATCGCCAGCAGAAGGAGTGCTAGCTGAAATAGTACCAAGTAAATATGTGAGCGCTTCAAAAAAAAACTATACTTAGTTAAATTATGACGTCGTTAGTAGTGCCAGCAGATATAGCGGCAAATAAAAATGTCACCTACATAAATGGTGCTGGTAATAATCGCTGCGGTCAAGTATATTATCTTCAAAAGTAGCGTTGAGAAATACAGCTAAGGTTGAAAATGTAACCATTAACAGTGAAGCTAGAAATAATAGCACGGGCTAAACTATAATCGCCTAAAATAGCGCATGCAAAACTAGCGCTGAACACAACCACTGCCTGGAGAAAGAGCGATAGGTAAACATATCGCCAGCAGAAGGAGTGCTAGCTGAAATAGTACCAAGTAAATATGTGAGCGCTTGAAACAAAGCTATACTTAGTTAAATTATGCCGTCGTTAGTAGTGCCAGCAGATATAGCGGCAAGTAAAAATGCCACTGTCATAAATGGTGCTAGTAATAACCGCTGCGGTCAAGCATATTATCTTCAAAAGTAGCATTGAGAAATACAGCTAAGGTCGAAAATGTAACAATTAACAGTGAAGCTAGAAATAATAGCACTGGCTAAAATAGAATCGCCTAAAATAGCGCCTGCAAAACTAGCGCTGAACACAACCACTGCCTGGAAAAAGAGCGTTAGGTAAACATATCGCCAGCAGAATGAGTGCTAGCTGATATAGTACCAAGTAAATATGTGAGCGCTTCAAAAAAAAAACTATACTTAGTTAAATTATTACGTCGTTAGCAGTGGCGGCTCGTGAGTTAAGAAATAGGGTGGGCACAAGAAAAAACTTACCTATTTTTTGTACATAAAATCCATTCTCCCATTTTTCCTGCTGGAAAAGACGTCTATGACTTTGTTGTCAAAATCCGGGATAGACTGGACGAACTTCTTTTCTATTGATAGGACCGCCAATGCGTTCAGTCGATCTTTTTGCACACAATTACTTCCATCATTGAAAAAACGTCACTTTCGTCTTTGAATTCAAACGCGCGATTGCGCGAAAACAGCGCTCCAAAGTGCAAATTCAAACGTTGACTGCAAGCGGGAATAATATGCTCGGTGCCCCATTCGCCTGGTATATCGCGTATAGCGAAGATAATCGATAGGCAACCGAATCATCCTATAAATAGGTACAAATCAGAATGTTCCCCGGAAAATAGTTTTGAGGCTGTTAGCCGCCCTTGTGGTACGGAAGGAAAATTTGATACCATCGTTAAAATAATGAAATTAAAATAATGCACTGAATTACATGCGCATTTCTTTCTGTGTTTATCTTGGTGGTTGGGTGGGCACGTGCCCTTGTGCCCTTTAGTACAAGCCGCCACTGGTCGTTAGTAGTGCCAGCAGATATAGCGGCAAATAAAAATGTCACCTTTATAAATGGTGCTGGTAATAACCGCTGCGGTCAAGTATATTATCTTCAAAAGTAACGTTGAGAAATACAGCTAAGGTTGAAAATGTAACCATTAACAGTGAAGCTAGAAATAATAGCACTGGCTAAACTATAATCGCTTAAAATAGCGCCTGCAAAACTAGCGCTGAACACAACCACACTGTCTGGAAAAAGAGTATTAGGTAAACATATCGCCAGCAGAAGGAGTGCTAGCTGAAATAGTACCAAGTAAATATATGAGCTCTTTAAAAAAAAACTATACCTAGATAAACTATGCCGTCGTTAGTAGTGCCAGCAGATATAGCGGCAAATAAAAATGTCACCGTCATAAATGGTGCTGGTACTAACCGCTGCGGTCAAGTATATTATCTTCATAAGTAGCGTATAGAAATACAGCTAAGGTTGAAAATGTAACCATTAACAGTGAAGCTAGAAATAATAGCACTGGCTAAACTATAATCGCTTAAAATAGCGCCTGCAAAACTAGCGCTGAACACAACCACACTGTCTGGAAAAAGAGTATTAGGTAAACATATCGCCAGCAGAAGGAGTGCTAGCTGAAATAGTACCAAGTAAATATATGAGCTCTTTAAAAAAAAAACTATACCTAGATAAACTATGCCGTCGTTAGTAGTGCCAGCAGATATAGCGGCAAATAAAAATGTCACCGTCATAAATGCTGCTGGTAATAACCGCTGCGGTCAAGTATATTATCTTCAAAAGTAGCGTTGAGAAATACAGCTAAGGTTGAAAATGAACCATTAACAGTGAAGCCAGAAATAATAGCACTGGCTAAACTATAATCGCCTAAAATAGCGCCTGCAAAACTAGCGCTGAACACAACCACTGCCTGGAAAAAGAGCGTTAGGTAAACATATCGCCAGCAGAAGGAGTGCTAGCTGAAATAGTACCAAGTAAATATGTGAGCGCTTCAAAAAAAAACTATACTTAGTTAAATTATGACGTCGTTAGTAGTGCCAGCAGATATAGCGGCAAATAAAAGTATTGGTTTCAAAAATAGCGCTAGCAGAAATCGCGCCGTCAAAAACGTCGTCAGAAAAACTAATATGATCAGATATAGTGCTCGGTAAATATGCCGTGATTAGTAGTGCTAGCAGATATAGCCACAAGTATAAATATCAACGTCACATATAGTACAAGTAAAAATTGTTACAGTCGTGAAAAATAGAGCTAGTAAAAATAGCGCGGTCTAAAATGTGGTCAACAAAAGTACTATTAGCAAAAATGTTGCCGTAAGTAGTAAAGCTATCACATATGGCACCGACTAACTACGAAACCGTCAGTACACTTGTAGAACAGCTACGTTTCCAATCGCCTTTAACGATAGCATATAGCATAGTCGAAAACGTCGCTAGCGTAAATAGTACCTAGCGTGCATGTAGTGCAGGGTAAAAAGTTAGCGATAAAATTAAGTATGTTGTCTTCAAGACGAGCGTTAGCAAAAATAACTGTAAATAGAATGTTACCGTTAATAACAAAGTTAGCAAAAATAGTGATGGTAAGAAATATCGGCGCCAGAAATAGTGTCAGCACATATAGCGAGAATTCGCTTTACATTTATTAGCAGGTGGTTGAATTTTCTTATAATCTTAAATTTTATTTAACAGTCGATTGCGAGATTTTGACGGCACCAGATTTCATTTGCACTAGTTTTATTGGGAACAGTTTCAATCAGTGCTCTTTTAATAGTGTTTTAACTTTTAACGTGTTATAGTGTTGTTGACGACGACATTTTTGAGCTGCATTATTTTTGATAGCGACATTTTCAGTTGGTACATGTTTGCTGACACTATTCTGTTGCGACGGCATTCTTACCGGCGTAATTTTTACCAGCGATATTTTCACTAAGCCTTATTTGTTAAGAGCGGGTTTTGTACTGACACTATTTTCACCGAAGACTTTTACCTGGTGCTGTTCTTGCTAGCATTTTCGGATGCAACGTTTTTAACCAAATCTGCTTATACAGCTATCCTTTTTGCCAGCGACATTTTTTAACGAAACTATTTTTGCCCGAGGCGGTTTTCTCGGTGCAATTTTGGCGGAAACATTCATAACTTACACTGTTTTTGGTGCCGCTATGTTTGGCGGCGTTCTTTATACCAGCGTTATTTTTAACGGCACTGCAATATTTTATTATTATTTATTTTAATATAGACGCATTTTTGCTGCAGATGTTTTTACAGGGCAGTATTTTTGCAGCGACTTTTGCCCGTAGCAGTTTTTGCTGCCAGCATTTTTGGTGGCACCTTGTTTAAACAACCGTTATTTTTGTGAACGCACTATTTTTAGCAGCGATGCATTTCTATGTAAAATGTTAGCGTTACTTATTTTATCAGTGTTACGGTGACGAAAGTGAGACAAACAACATGTACGTTTACAAAGAACTGTTGGTGATTGCCATGCCTTTCATGAAATTAGAATATTTTCTTTAGTTTTAAGATCTTAAATTGTTTTCGGCACTGTTTTAAATTACTGGATTACAAGAATAAGTGGGTGGGTATTTAAAATCACCGTCAACATTAATTTCAATTTGTGTCGGTGTGGTAACTTGGATATTCCTTTTGTCTAAATAACACGAGTTGACTTTTACTAACTACAGACATTTTACTTTTTTCTGTATTCGCCCCCGGATTAAAAACCCGCCAACCCACCTGTCATTGCATATTAATGATATTAATTAAACCTTTTTGTATATAAACTAGTCATTAACACCGTTTCAATCTATCTATTACCGTTACAGATTTTGCATTAATTTAAATATCGTCGCCTTGCACGTTTGCACAATTTAATGCAGAAAACAAACAGGACGTAATTAAATATCCTTCGCGCTTATCGTCGAAGTGTTACACGAATAGAATTGTATCACCACCACGCCATTTAACTAAAGACACATTCTTACATTGAAACCAAAGGAGATAATGAAACTTGCATCAATCTCTTGAATAGCTAGAAGAAAATAAAAGGCAGGAATAGATCAATTCATCACGGCTGCAGAGAACAACTGTCTGGGTCAAATAGGAAAGATGTATGTCAAATTGACAGCTACCATTGACCAGTGAAGCAGCAAATCCCCCTCAAGAGTTCGGCATTGTATTTCTCTGCATGCCTCGGTATCTAGTTACCTTGCTGAAATATAAATCAAACACTCCCCATATGCCTTTAAAAACCAAGGGCCTTTGTTCGGAATATATTTTCGTTGTTATTCCCAAATTTGCTGTACTTCTCTATAGGAAAGAAATATAAAAAATCGTAAAATTCCTGAGCTTTTGAGATGCAATGGGCTTTAAACAACCGGCCTTGGCACTTTTATATTCGGTTCGAAAAGCTAAGATTCCTCATAAAGCGTAAGGTTCAATGCAAGCTCTCGCTCATTTTCTCAGAACGACTTTAAATTATTGCTATTTAGCTTGAGTTTTTTGACAATTGTGGGAAAATTCTGGGTTGCAGTGTCTTCAAGAAGGCACGGTCTGTTGGCCATGCATGTAACAAGGGCTTGTTTTAATGCATATTCATTACATTTTACTACAATCAAGCCGTGAGTGGTTTAACTGCGAATGTACAGCAGATATGTGACGAGTTAGAAGTTCAAAACAATAATCCTATTTAAATTTGCAAGTTATCTGAAGGTAAAATGCGAATCTACGCAAATATTTTGCTGTAATCTTGACAAGGCTCGTTACAACCTCATTTGTACTTTGTTATTTGTGTTCTGATCCCCAGAGTATCGTGAGACTGAATGAAATGGAGGAAGACTTTCCGAGCACATAGGCCTATTAATATCGCTTAAGTTTGAAATTTTGATTATTTAGTGTTGTTTACAAAGGGGACGTTTTCTCTTTACGCTTTTAGAATTCATTCCAATTTATTAAATCTCTGTTAAATATTCTAAAGTCTGGAGTATTCAGAATATTTAATCCAACAGGTTTGAAATAACGGTATACAAAGCTTCAAAATTCCATTTTGAGAAAGGTCCTTATGATCGTTATTTTCGTTAAACCTGATATACAGTATTCAAACTTAAAATACTATGTTTCCCATCAGGAAGAAACAAATACATACATAGATGGAAATATACGAGGTGTGTCTAAAAGTAAATAGATTGGTACTATAACTTTTTATTAACAACTAAAGTACACAAAGTAGCATTATCTCTTTCGAAATAGTTCTCTTGGAAAGCCGCACACCACCGGAAACGTTGCTTCCACTCCCGGTAGCAGTGCTGAAGATGTGGAATCCCTGAGATTATACTACAAGAACTTGATTGAAAAACAACGTCATTCTTCTCTAAAACAATATCATAAATTGAAGGATTATCTAAGGCAGCGATTCTCAAAGTGTAGGTCGCGACCCCCTGGAGGTGGCAATATAAGGTTAGGGGGGTCGCGAAGGATTTCCAAAATCAAACAAAAATAAATCAAACTTAAAAAAAATACTGAAATTTTCAATAAATGCAGGAACCTAAACATAAATAACTGTAAACATAAAAACAAGCTGCAAAATAAAAACATTAATGCGAGCTGCAACCTACTTGTTTTTCAAATCTGGGCTTTGTATTCGATATACACACAATAATATCATTTTTAAGTTCGAGACTACTCCCTACTTTTGTTTTCGTGACAGCCATAGACGAGAAAACGGTATACTTAATTCACACAAATATGTTATAGCAAATAACACCAAACACTGATAGCTTTGTCGCAAGCTCAAGATATTATTGCATTCTTTTGGTCCAAAATTGATCTACGCTCTGGGGAAAGAAGTATAATTTAAACATTCCATCACATGACATTTCAGTAAGTTTTTTCTTCATGTTTATCGAACTTGCAGCTTGTTCAACGGAATTGTCTAAAAACGGATTCAGTATCTAACTGTGCTTGTCATAACTGTTTTAAATTTTTTTAGGGAAATACTCAATGAACTATTGTTTTAAATTGTGCAAAATAACTTATATCTGCAAACACGTGCCCAGAATTTATCATATTATCATCGCTAACTAAGTCTTCTTTGAGTTCTTGAACGCATTGGAAAGAATCAAACTTCTTCTTTCCAATTGAAGTCGACTAGAAATCAACTTTTTAATAAATCCATTAATTTTGTCCGCGGGCGTTATTATGTTAGTATCGCAGACTTGCAAACTGCTATTCAGGGTGTTTAACTGCTCGAAAATATCAACAAGGAAAAGCAGCCAAAGGGAATTGGAAAATATGTTCTCATATTCCGGTTTCTCATCCCGTAGGTACATCAAAAGTTCAGCTTTTAACTGGAAAACTCTTTTCAAGACGTTACCCTTCGAAAGCCATCTTACTTCCATGTGATAAAGAATATTTGCGTATAAAGAACACATGTTTTCACAAATTTTAGAAAAATACTGGTGTGTAATGCTTTTCCCTTGATAGAATTTACCACTTTAATGACATTTTTCAAAACGCTATACATTTTAGAAAATGAAGATTTTGATGCAAGAGCTTATTGATGTAAACAAACGGTGTATCCATTCAGAATTTGGCATTATCTCTTTATTTTGACAATAAGACCAGATCGATGTCCTGCCATAAGTCTTGGCGCCATCAGTTTATAAGCATTTTGCCCAGTCAATCTCGTACTTATTAGTACTTTGCATGAAAGTGTCGAACAAACATTTTCCGGTGGTTTTGATCTCTAATGGGGTACAAAATAAAATATCTTCTGCAATACCATGTCCAGTATTGTATCTTACAAATGCTATAAATTGGGCACAGTTAGAAATATCCGTGGATTCGTCCATTTGCAATGGGAAGTGCGTGAACTTCTTAATATTGTCAATAAACTGTGTTCGAATATCTTCCGCCATGTCACTTATTGTTCTTTCGATAGTATTATTACAGAGGGGTATTGCTTTCAGTTTGTCAGCCTCTTTTTCACCAATAATTTCAACAGCTGCTTCTAAAATCAGATCTTCCGCAATTGTATGTGACTTACTGGTTTTTGCAATACGAAATGCAACTTGATAACTTGATAGTATTGCTTTTTCATGATTAGTGGTTGCTGATGTAAAAGTGGCTTGCTCGTTGTGGACGGAGTTTAGCTTCTTTCTAAAGAATTGCACAGGCTTTTCTTTATTGTCTAGATGTTTGGTAATTACATGTCAAAATAGCTTTGATGGCTTCATATTTTTTTTCTTCTCTTCGCAAAGTACGGACTTCGGGTTTTGGTAAATAATGGTGAAACCATATTTGAGACATTTATCGTCGTACAAACTATTTTTTTTTGTATTCGAGTATAACTCGTACTTAACATTAAATATTTATTGTACTAAACACACAGTCAGCAGCACAGCACACAATTTTGAAATGGTGACTAATCTCATCGCGGTGCGCTGCTTGTATAAAGCTAAATGGATTTTCCAGAGTATTCCAGTTCCATCTAGCATCCTCCCGAATATGGTGAAAATTTCCGGAAACACGGCGAACAAATAAATAAATTGCGTTACTTAGTAATAGTTGGCTATTTAGCCGCTGGTTCGGAATAAAGTTGAGCACTACAAGAGGGGGTCGCGAGAAAAATTTTGGCCATAAGCGCGTCGCGTTTTAAAAAACTGTGGGGACCACTGATCTAAAAGACAGTGGTCAAATATTGTGGACTCGATATGAACTACATAAATAGCACCGCAAATTCCAGAAACTCATCTCTTATTTTACTGTTCTTAAGAGATGTTCTTCAAAGATTTTTGTTTGGAGGTAACTATTTTCTGAATTATTCAAGCTTGGAATGTTAAAAATACATTAATTTGTCTTTATTTTCAATAAAACGTTCAAATTAAAACATTTACATCATAAACGGTCGTTCTAGTCGGAATCTCGTTGCAGCTGAGCTCGCGTTAAGCGAGTTAGACTGCATTTTGTTATTAAGAATACCTTGGTGTGGCAAAATTTTAAGATAGGGCACCTACAAAGTAATCTGAAGCCAGAAATGAGCAAAGTTGCAATTTCAGTTAACCTTGCAAATGTAATATTTATAGTTTGCTTAAGTTTATAAAAGTTTCAACAGACTCTCGGGTAAAATAGCACCCATTCATGTATTACACAAATCATTACGAAGTTACAAATTATTCAGTCTGACATGCAAAGGTTCTGCTTTCGTAATTTTCATGAATACGTGCCTTTAAATAATCAAAACATTATCCAGACTTTTTTTTGGGAAATGTTTCTTAGCAGATGGGTACGGTTAATTGATTCATCGTGCCCAGGATGAAAGTGAAATTTAATGAAATCTTGAAAATTTAAAAAAGAACTCATCAGGCAGGATACACCAAATACATTATCTATCACTTCATTCACCTTATTTTTCTGTGTTTCGAATGATCGTGAGAATCTGACATTTTCGCGTGTGTAAATACAGCTTTTTCAAGACTGTCCGTTTTTGAATTTAGGTTATCCCTGTAATCTTGTAAAAAGAATTGCGGAGTAAAAGTAACGCATCTAGAGACAGTGCCTTGAATATAAATGTCTAAATAATATTAACAAAATTTTAAGCGTACAAACTAATCAAAAACAATATTTTCTAGCTTCCAGTGTCTCGGTTTACTAAACATTTAAAAATTTCTTGAAAAAGTTGTAGGAATATGAGATACGTATGTAATTATTGTCCATGACTGTGTCATTTATAGAACTGTACTCACTAGAATGGGAAAAATAAAGCATTTTAAGTGATAAAACATAGAATGTGAATAATGCTTATAGCCATTTCCGGATTTTCATAAATTTATTGCCAAATAAATTGAGTTATGCTGAAATACAAGTTATGTACTTTGTAAGTATGCGTAACTGTTCAGTATTCACGCAAATTATTTTTTGTTTTAGATAAAAATTGGTCGGCCGAAAACTTTCTGTGTCTGAGGATTAGCTTGAGATTTGCCAAATAGTACAGGTCCCGCTTCTACTAGCTTGGGAGTCGAAATACGAAAAGTTGAGACAGATGGAAGAAATGTGGAATTAATATGTAGATCCGAGATGGTGATATACTGCACCCTCAGTGCGGCAAGATGGTATGATATAATGGTGTTTGTTAAATCCTGAGTACTGAAAAAATACTTTGAAACATTTAATAACCCCGTTTTAACCATAGGTATATTTTGGAAATTTTTAGGCTAGAATTGCTAGAAATGATGGATTAATTAGTTTTTATTTAAAGTAAAGAACTCACGAAAAAAAGCATTTGATTACTTTTAGGTAGTCAAAACCTTTCCGTACGAATAATCTTGAAAAAAATAATAAGAAATAATAAATACAAATATGTATGTAATAAAAGATGACCGTGGTAGAGTAGTAGCCGCAGCGCTTGGCTTCACAGTTATTCTACCAAAGTCGCTCAGGTTCGAATCCTGAGTACTGTACTTTCCTAGGGTGTTTATGGTGGCTGGGACATGGAGTTTTTCAAGTGTTGGGGCATGTTAGACCTGCGTATAGCACAAAATGTGTGCTGAGACGGGAAAAGCTGGTTGGGATGGCAATCCACGGTACTTAAAAACACAAATATATAATAAAAATTAAAAAAAAAAGAAAAATTATACCTCCTTCAAAACTGCAGTAAGAGTTTTAAATCTTAATGAGTTATAAAATCTAGCAAAGTCTAGAAAATTGTATTTACTGTTGGATAAAATTTTAGCACATCTGCTATACATTCTTGGAGTTGTGCAATATAATAACTGGAAACTAAGTACGAAAAAAAAAATATGTGCGGTGGTAGCACAGTTGGTAGAGCGCTCGCTCTCTGAGCAAAATAGCGATTATGAATTCGATTTCCCAGCTTTACCAAGTAACGTATAAAATCTTGTGCTGCAACCCACCACACACATTTCCCCAATCCGGTATGCAACCTTGGGATTTTAATGTTAAAATCCTTCTCTGGAATTTCTACTGTTCGGATTCGACGTTAAACTGTA
>JABXWE010042424.1:0-10952 GCA_014611495.1 Limonius californicus | reverse complement strand
TGGCCGGAAGACCTTGTTGAGTGAATCCTGGAGACCCATCAGTGGATGGTGCCCAACTCATGTCAAATAGCAACCATGTCAACATATTTACTTATTACTCTGTAGTTGAGTAGATTGTAAATTTGCAAATAAATAATAAAAAAAAAAAAACTTTTCCGTTCAAAAAAAATCGTGCACTCATCGCTGAAGCAGATATTGTACAAGTTTACGTTGTTCAATATGTTATTTGACATCATTTGTATCCTTCGATCATTGTCGTCTTCATTTAGTTCTTGAACAAGTATTATCAGATATGGGTGAGATTTGTGCTTCTTTTAAATTCTCAGGAAAACTCCTGACGCCTGCGAAAATTGTTTCAGAGATGATTGATATATATTGTAACGTGTCAAACAGCAATTTCAACAGATTCATTAATATAATTTGTCTTCCTGGTTGATGTTTTTAGTTTGCCTCTGAACCAGTTTTCATGAATTCTTGTATCAACTTTATAACATATTAATGGCGGATCAATTTATCGGGATGAGTTTCATTGAAAGCACGCACTGCAGTTCGTGCAACGTCGTTATTTTTGAAATAGAAATGCACAATCCCGATTCTTTCGGCAGTTGTGTAGCCCATGTTAACACCTTACAATATTCAAAATGAACTGAATGTTGACTGACAAATGAAAAAAAAACAGAAACGTATAGGTACTGCTATTGTCAGCAGCTTAATCGAAATAAACATAATACAGAGGTTTTTATTCTTTTTGTCTCTCAATTTCAGTTGAACAAAAAATTAAGTGGTAATATGAATTCCTTATGAAATTACCAAGGAAAAAAATAGTAATAACTGATACTGAGGGTGGCTACTTTTCGTTGAAAAACCCTGTATAATCCGCCCTTGTTTTCCACCCACCGACCATTGCCAAAATTTGCAATAACAGTTTTGCTTCATGCATGAACATTGCTAATAAATATATAACACTAAGCAAAATTATTTGATTTAAATTTGACAACTAGAAACTAACCGCTGGCTGGCATTACTTAAATTCATCATCAACATCTAAGTGGTTTCTGCAAAAGGAATTTCGGTCTCTAGGTCGACTCAGCCTTAAATGAATATCTAGGGGTGTAACACTTTGGTGTAATAATAGGCGGCTGGAGTGTAGTGCTGGTCATACTACCCTCTTTGTAGGGGAAGACTACTATTGTTATTAAATAATAACAATAGTTTTCCTTAAACCGTATCGTGTCTGAAAAACCGCAACGTAGTAGATTTCACCCTTTCAAAAACAACAAACCCATGATCTTCGTTGCCTACATGTATGTATGTATGTATATAGGGTTGCAGTCGCCGACCCTGTATATCGGCCACTTTCTTCGTTTGTGGAATACTTCGTTTCTCTCGTAACTTTCCAGGTTTCTAAATAACATTCTTACATAATTTTATTTATTATTAAAGTTAAAGTCAAGTGGGATAGCATATCTTGGCTTTCGAACTGTATTGTTTAATTATAAATGATAATAGATTAATTTCCGTGTGGTGCTAATTTCTGAATTTTCTGAATAACATTTGAAGACTCTAAGCACTTCATTTATTAGAAAACAAGGTTAATTAAATGTGCAGCTTGTTGAAACAAACCTTTAATGCAGTGCAGGTAATGTTATATATAATATATGACGAGTTTCTATATCTTCAATTTTACATTTAGTTCATAAATAAATATATCTGAAACATGCATTCCTTTATACACATGCATAACTGCATAGCAATAATTATAAAATTAAAATAAATTAATTTCGTTTTAGGTTCCCGAATCGTGTATATGTTTATTTTATACTTTTAGTTAATACTAAACATGCGCTTTCAACCCTATAATAATAATTTGGGCGAACATTATTGCCGTGAAAGTTCCACCGTTTAAATAACGAAAGTTTGGCAACCCACCATACATTACCATCTTGCGATGTAAGTGGTTTATTTAACAAACGTATGGAGGCAACACTTTCGTCAGCTCAGATACTTTCCACCACAAACACTAAATATCCCACTATTTTCATATTTTTGTATCGCCGATTGTATTTCCTTATTAACGTCTCATTTAGTGGTGTTACCGTGCGCTAAAAACGATAAATTATTAGTATAAAATGTATATTATATATTTTTGTTTTAACGCTGTTTCAACATTTTGCTGTAACGGTATTTCGAAAATAAAATTACTTAAAGGGCACTAATTATTTCAAACCTGTACAGTTACAGGTAAAAAATACTTAGACGTACTCACATCTAGAAAAATCGGACTGCATGATGTAAAGATAACTATTGGGAGGTGTAATATTTCAACCGTGTTGGAAAAGATTTATCCTAATTTTTGACGTTTGATAAATGTCATATTTTAATAAAAATGTGTAAGTCTCTTCTATCTAGGATTGTTTATACAATTATTAGCTTTTAAGTTAAATGGAACCAAGTGATGATTTCGTTTCTAATCGCTCTAATAATAAATTAAATGTTGGATCGTAATCTTACGTTGACAGGATAGAATAATATCGTTTTTGTCTTAATATGTGTGAGAATGGTGCTGAATACGCGGACACGGTAGATCCTAGAGTACAAATAGAGTTAGAACGTTTAAATAATGCTACAGACGAAATCAACAGACTGGAGGTAGAATTAGACGATGCTAGAGCTGCGTTCAGACTGCTGTTATGTGAAAGTACAGCTAAAGTTGATGCACTTCGACTTAAGTTAGGAATGTGTGTCGAAAGGGCAAAGCCTTATTATGAGGCGCGGTTTTGTGCCAACGAAGCATTGAAACAAACCCAGATAGCTGCAATGCGATATGAAAGGGCTAACAGTGCTCACAGTGCTGCACGAGAAATGGTATATTTAGCAGAACAGGGATTAGGTGGAAGAACTTTAGGTTTGTATACAAGCAGAGTAAGTTCTTTTATATATTACATTTAATTCTTCAGATCCTGCATGGCAAGAAATGTTAAATCATGCAACACAAAGGGTTAACGATGCAGAGAGAGAAAGGGGCATTGCCGGACAGGAACATAGAATTGCTTGTGTTAAACATGAAGCAGCTAACGCTAAAGTACAGGGTTTACAAAAGGATCTAAAACGAGCAATTGCTAAAAGCAGGTTAGCCAGGAAATATATTTAAAGTTACTTTATGCTTTATTTTCGTTTTTCTGTTTAGTTTATCCATTCGAAGAGCCCTTATGATTATGAGTAGCTTAGCCTATCAACATGATTTAATTTTTTTGTAAGTAATTGTTAAACTTTTATTTTGCTTGTAATTTTATTATGTTTGGTAAGAATATTATGTTGAAATTCGGATGGAGTACCTATACCAGAACACAACTGTGGTTATTAAAAAATGACTGCTGGAGGACATACAGAGTGAAGTTATCGTATCTATATTAGTTTTCAAATGTGTACTTTTATTTTGCAAACTTTCATTTGAATTTGTTCTTTGATTATAATTTTTGCATTGTTGGTGAACATTCAAATTATAAAAAAAGACCTTACTGATGTAAATTTCTAGACAAGATTAACTAAATTAGAATTTAATACAAACAGAACTGTGGCAATTATAGAAAACAAAATGGTAATCGGTAAATTCAAAATCTTAATTTTACTACAGTTACGAGAATTTATTTACCTTCTGCCAGCTTTGTGTTGTAGTGCATTGTAATAAAACTAAGATAATTATGAAGTGTAGTAGTAGCTAAGTCTGAGCAAAACATCGATTCTGTCTTAGGTTCAACTCCCCAGCATTACCACGCAGTTTATAAAAATCATGTACTGCATCCCACTACATTATTTTCCAACAGTCCATCAGACTTCAATAATTGAGTTGGTGAAAGACTTATTTCCAGAGGTATTCCTCGGCCAAATTACTATAGCTAGTTCATGTTCCTACTAAAGATCGCAGGTGTTCTAAATATCGTAGTGGTAAGGGGTTTCTTCGAAGTTTATTTACTTAAACCATGTTTCCAATCAGTTGTATAAGCTTAATTGCCTGTGTGTTAAGATATGCTGAGCAAAAATTTCTATTTAATTTTAAATGCGGAAAAAACTGATGTAGCACATACCACACCTAATATTGTAGGATAGAAATTTGTGATCACACTTGTAGGCCTACTTGGATAAGGTAACAATTACATAAGAAGAGAAGGATAATAAATTGACCAAAATAAATTGATCCAAAAAAACATCATTCTCTACTGAAACGATCGCTGACAGTTAGTTATAATTGTATCTACAATTTATTGATCAAGGTATATCACGACCTGTAGGAATTGTAATTTTTAAGCAGGAGTTGCCTGAGACCTAAAAATTACTTCAGAGGTTCCTCCAGGACAAGGCAGTTGAGAAAGACTGATATAAAGAGTTGCAAGGTAACTTGTACATACTTATCTTTTTTAATTCTGTAAGGCCTTTAAACCCAAAAGTAATATCATTAGGTTGTCCGTTGTTAAATCAGTATGTGGCAATGCCATTTATATAATGCACATGGATTTCTTTTTCAAACATTTTGGGCCTAATATTAGGCCACTCAAAGAGTTCAAGCTTCTGATTCAGAACTGAAGCAGTGTAAATATTAATTTTTTTTGGAACATACTACTTAATTTTTTTGTATATTGACATTGACAGCCTTTTTGTCCCACTGCTGGGCATCGGCCTCTTTGGCATGTGTTTCTCCTCGGCGCTAAGTTAGAAACACGGGGGACATACAGTTTCACGTTGAATCCGAACTACAGAAATTCCAGAGAAGGTTTTTTTAGCATTAAGATCCCCCGGTTGCAAACTGAATTGGGATACTAGAATTTATATATTACATAGTACGGTATGCTCTACTGCAGGTTTTCCTTATACATATTGTTACTTGTATCATAAACTAGTAATGCAAAGAGATACAGTGGATATCGTTTATAACGACATTGAAGGGACCAACGAAATTCGGTCATTATAACCGTAGGTCGCTATATCCAAACACCATAATTAATACATATATATGTTGAAAAATACATTTTATTTGTGTTAGAAAAGAGTACATTTACACGAGTGCTAGAAGCTTAAGCAACAGAAACAATATTCAAGTGTTACAAAACATAAAAAAACAATCCTAAACTCATTTTACAAACAACTTAACACTTACATAATTTTACATACGTATGTATATATGTATACATATTTAAGTTTTAACAAAAAAATCTGTCATTTTGGTTTGTTTTTATGATTTTTGGTTTTCTAAAAAGTTTTTTTTAATAATGTTTTCCAAATGCAGCAACGCAAAATCTGTTTTATCCTCTTTTAAACTTTGATTAAACGTGAAAAAATGCTGAATTGTTTCTACTGCTGAAAATGCATCCTTTATAGTAGGTTTTTGGAACTCGGTTGTTTCGTCCATTTCCACTTCGTCCTTGTTTATTTCTGACTCCAAATTCGGATCTGACGCAGCTAAAATTTCATTTTCCGTCATATCCTCCTCCGTTTCGAGTTCTTCATCAATATTTGAAAAATTTTCCCAACCCTCTTGTGTTGCCAGGTTAAGTACATGTAAAGTTCGGACCCATTCAGCTAAAGGTAAGCTTTCCTTATCCGTATCATTTTGTAGTCGAAGCCACTCTGCTGGGGGTAGATCATCTTCATCGAAAGAATTTTCTGTTGCATGTAAATAAAATCCAGCATGTGCAAAACAATTTGCTATTGTCCGTTGAGAAACGCGATCCCAAGCTTTGGAAACTAGAAAAATAGCCTTCAGAATATCTAGCTTTTGAGGAACGCCTTTCTCGTCAATGTCCTTTAAAAGTTGGATGATTTGAAGTTTTCTAAAATGTGTTTTTGGGGACTTTATCACACCCTGGTCCATTGGTTGAAGAACTGAGGTGGTATTTGGTGGAAGGAAAACAAGTTTTATAGCTTTTAAATTTTGAATATTTGGGTGAGCTTGACAGTTGTCCAAAAGCAATAGAATTTTCTTTTTTTTGCCGAATGAGGTTCTTGTCCCATCGTACAATTGAATCGTTCATTTCAAAAACCACATAAGTCAAAATAGTTAATTTTCCAGTAGAGCGAAAAAACAACGCAAGTCGCTGACATGTGAGCTTTTTGCAGTGAAAAATGCATTTGAGGCGGAAGTAGACAGTTCATGTGTTATGGGACTTGTGCGGGTTTTACACAAAAGATGTAAATAACCCCGTAGATGCGGTTTATAGTAAGAACTCAAATTTGTAAAAAATTGACTTAGGTGGTTTCTGAAATGAACGATTCAATTATTTTAACCACTGAATGAATACGTGTATCGGTCGCGTTTCGCTTTGCCTTTTCGTAACTAGGTAATTCCCCTAGCCAATTCGGTACTTCCCTGGCGTTTTGCGTTACCTAAGCGACACGATCCGTCGTTATAAAAGATAATTTGAGCCAAATTTCAAGCAATTTTTCATCGTTATATTAGTTTCGTCGTAATATACATGTTGTTATAAGCGATCAGTCTCACGTATAAAAAGTTTTGTTTCTAGTCGGGACTTTGAAACTCAACTACTTTCCAAATATTATTTTAAAGAAGTCGTTTATTTCTGGCTTATGAGGAAATTATGATATATTTTTTATTCTATAAAAACTAACCAAATCAAGGATTCTGCAGCTTACACAGTGCTCTATACAAGAAAAAGACTGCTTATTAACTATAACTGTGTAGTAAATATTTGCAAGACAACACCTTTCAAACAATAAGCAGTATGTAAGTCTTTGTACACAATTTGTAGGTCCTCCAGAAGTCATATTGGATTTCACTTGGACAGCATTCTGAAATACTATAAATCAGTTAAAATTTTAATTTTTTTTCATTTTATTAAAGTAAACTGTAATCATACCTATTTTTTATTGATTTAGATTCAATAAAATTTAAAATTTCAATTGGTATGACCATATGACTTTTGATACTCTTTGCCATTTAAAATGTTCAGGGTGAAAATAACCCAGTTTTCTGGTTGAAGGTAGGAGAACAGAAATAGCCATATTACATATCCCCCTGGCAAATTAATTTGACTTGTTCAAGTATTTTTCGAAGAATTGAGGTTTAGTGTCGCAAAACACGCCTGTTTAGTTTTTTAGTGGGCCACCCATTACTAATGGCTTAAACATGTGGAAATTACTCTGAGTCCTAAGTAGGATAGGGATTTTTAATATTATATTTATTTATCGCATTATCACTGACCAGTAAGTTTAATGTTCTTGTGGGATAGCTGTTATTTATCATGTTATTTCGAAAAATATTAATAACAATCCTAAACCTAAATTCTAAATGTAGTTGTTATGAAATAATGTTAGGGAAGCATTTGTTTATAAATAAAACTTTTAAATAGCAATAGAATATTAACTAATTAGAACTAGATATTAATGAAAATCAAGGAAATATTTAAAATTCTAAAACATTATCATTGTAGGCCTTATTTTGAATTGAAAGCACAATTTAATCAAATGTTGGAGTACCAAAAAACGAAGGTCCAAAGCCTAGAATCACAAGTTTCCACTTCCAAACTCACATATGCCGATGCATTACGCAATCTTGAACAGATATCGGACGAAATTCACCGGTCTCGCAGCAAATCGCATCACATCATTCACAACAATACAAATGCGGTAAATAACAAACAGAAATCATTTGACACCCTTTCTGATGATTTGAGTGATTTTTCCGAGGAATATAAGAGTCTTCCAAAGAAACTAACATATTTAATAAGCCCCGTGAACAATAAAATGGAAGAAGTAGAAGGATACAAAACAGTACGTATGGGAAACAGTGCTTCTCCAGTTTCACCGCTCTCTCAGAGTGAAAAATCAGATTTGATTGGAAACCCAGCTATCACTCAGAGTCGGTCAAGCGAATGGACTGAAATTAATTTAGATATATCTAGTCCAGAGGATGATATTCCTTATAAGAGAATGGAAGTGGGGAAGGAGGATGATAAACCCAAGTTGGTGCGACAGAAGACCTTGCCAAATCCTAAAATTGAACATGAATTTAGTTCCATCAAATCAAAAATGAAATTGGATGCAACTATCTCTAACTGGATTTCAAGATCTTCTGCAAAAAATGATATAGATAGTCTTAATAATAGTATGTATTTTATGTCTTAGTAAGGAATGTGTAGAAAATATAATGATCTTTTTAGGTCGTCGTCAAAGTTTAGACAATATCTTAGGCCCTACAAGCGAAAAAGTTAAAGAAATATTTTCTCAGGGAATGATGATGCTCAATATTAGTTCACTAACTGAACGAAGAAGTAGTGAACCTAAGGTCGGTATTACGGAAGACAAAGGTAAAGCAGGCCCTAAAAAACTACCTAGTCCATTAGAAAAAACAATGACATATCTTACTGCAGAAGAAGACACATCTGATACTGAAAGCTTGGCAAGGTAAAAAAAAATGTTGATTTGTTTAATTCTATTACTGACGTTTTGTTTTTCAGTGTTGATATGCTCAGTGAAGATCAAATAAATTGCTTAATGTTAGATAAAGATATAGGACAAGTATGTGAACAAGTTCTAGGATCGACTATTTCTGATATAGTTGCGTTACCTTCCACTTCTAGTCAACGTTAATAAGTTAAAAACTTACGTTTCCTTTTACTTTAGCAAAATAGAAAATTTATTAATGCTAAACATATTGAAATAAGTTTCTTGTGTCTATACTGTGATGTTAGTAACTATTTTCAATTCTCTCTAGCTCAATATTTTGCTGTTCATAGTAGTTAAATTTAGTAACTGAACAAGCAAAATTCGAAAGTACTAAGAGATTTTAATAATTTAAAGACAAGTGCTTAGAGGTGTTAGTTATATTTTCGTTATTTTTGCATGCGCAACATATAAATTGTTTTTAAACTTCTAGTCACTTTTCAACTTGTGTTATAATTAAGGAAGATATGACACTAAAGATAAATATTTTACATAAAACATTTTTAACTGATTCAAATGAATTTTTAACATTTTGACATGAATTTTTAACAGTTTACCGTATTTTAATGCGTAATGTGGATAGAATTTTTAAGGAAGAAAATTGATTCGTACAAGCAGCAGAACGTTCAGTAATTAGTGTCATATCAGAAGTACATCATCATTGTTGTTTGCAGTACAAATATGAGGAGTAGAATTATAATATCTAATAATTATACTAATATGCAATAAATCTTGCCTATACAATTTTATAGTGAGATCAATTGTTATCTCGGTTTTCTTTCCTACTAAAGATGATGAAAAATATGACACATTTATAATAGTTTGATACAGATTTGATCCAAGATTATATTTAATTTAAATCGATCAAATTGAACAATAAGTTAGCAATTTGGATACGTCACTACAGCCAAAAGAAAAAGAAATACTTATTGAAACAAGTGACCATAGAGGCAATTACTAGTGATTATACAGATACTGATTTTCTGTAGTTTACTTTATACTTGCTTCGCAGTATATGGCAATTTCCACCATAATAAATTGTGATGTGTTTTCAAATATCTTTATTGGTTGAATAGGGATAATCTAATATAACGAAATTGCATTTTAATGTTTGTTTATGGTTCCCATAGGAGAAGTTTTAATCATTCAGTAATTTTATATAATAAACAAGTAGGGGCAATTTGAATTTTGTATGTCGACTAACTGTTTAAATTGCACCTTTTTAAATAAAATTACAAGGAATCCAGTAAATGAATCTTTTAATTAGGTTTAATTCTATTTTTTGCACTTATTCTTCCAGTTTTTTAAGAAGACAAGAGTGAATGATCAAATTTTGATAACCAATTAGATACATTAAAACAGCTTAAAATTTTCAAGATAATTATAATTCACCAAACGCATACAGTAACTCATTGTAGATAAATGTGAAGTCAATAGAAAAGAGTATATCACCAATGAAATTACTCTATCACCATATGCAACCCATAACACATGGAGTTTAATATGAGGTAACAGTGCGATCTCATGTAAATTACAGTCTTAAACAATGCTAACGCTTTCTTCTGTGGTAGTATCTAGTCTGAATTTTTAAGCAATATAACAGTAAAATGTTAATCATGCTCTGTAGATATTGTTCAATAAATTACATCAAATTAGCATTGCTGTTTTGTATTTACAGTGTAATACATTGAGTTCCAAATATTCCTGGTTGTAATTTGGTGGAACAAAAATCTGTTGGGTGGAAATTATTGCAGGTGTCGTTGTATGATCCAGTAGGAACGTTACAAGAACCTTGAAATATAATACTTTTTTTTGTAGTTTGATTGAAAAATCCTGTGCAACTAGTGAGATATTTCTTCTTTGACCTTTTCCCCTCAGATGTTGGTCGTTCTCAGATGCCAATATTCTCTACCTTCCCAGTTGTCTTCTTCCAAATGCTTTTCTTGCATCGTTTGGTGTATGTATTGTTTCTATTTAAGGGCTGGTCCTTGTGGTAGGTACTCTAGGATTTTCTTGGGCCACCATCCTTCTTCCATTCTTTAAATGTGACTGTACCATCTTAGTACTTTGTTTTCTAACCTTTCTGTAATTGATTCTTTTACCTCCATTTCTCTCCATATTCTTTCTATTCTTATATTGTCCCTGCGGGTAGGCATCTTCGCGTATAGTCTAGCACCACAGTTCGTATCTTATGTGTGATTTTCTTAGTCATTGGCCACATTTCTCTTCCATACGTTGTTATACTCTATACAGGGTGTTAATGAATTGCAGGGACAAACTTGTAGGGCTTAAAGTATACATGAAATAAACATTTTTCGTCAATAAATGTATCGCCAAAAGTGTTTCCTTTCAGGGATAGAGCTTCTCAAAGATTCTCTAAGAAGCGCCTAAATGTAGGCAACTCAATTTACTTCCTACTATTTGTTTCCATAACGACTGAAATTAATACTGGATAATAAAGCCCTCTTTCCCACTTTTCAAATTCAAATTAAATTTAA
>JABXWE010042423.1:0-18349 GCA_014611495.1 Limonius californicus | reverse complement strand
TTAAACATTGATAATCTGGCAATGATTGCTATATCATCCAAACGGTATAAATTTAGTTTTTAAGTTTGTGGTTAATAACCTTTGATATAATGCATCAATTATCTTGTTAAGGTCTGATTCGACACAATACTTTAAACGTGACCAAGAAGTACTTTTATAAAAAATCACAGTGTCATCTGCGAGGCTAATGATCTTGGCTTTCCGTTTCTAGTATGTCATTCACATACAGTGTAAAAAGTATTGGTCCAATAACTGTGCCTTGAGAAACTCCATACTGTACAACTTTTTGACACTTAAAACAGAAGTATTTTAAGAGAGTGTGTTCTATTATTTAAGTAAATTTCCTTGATCTTATTCGAGATTCTCCTAAAAATCAGATCATAGAGCACCTCTCGTAGCTGTTCGTGACTGACGGTATCGAAAACCTTAGCAAGATCCAAAAATACAGACAATGCAGAGTAATTTTCGTCAAGGGCTTTATAAATTTCAGACGTTCACAAATAGCATCTTCTGTTGATTGACATCTTATTTTTGAATATTACACAACGAATTATGTTCTTTTTTTGTGGAGAACTATTCAAGAAACTTAAATAATTATCTATAAAAATGAGATAAATATTGTGGAAGTTCTTTCAAAAATAGAGGAATTATTAAAAATGGGTTCAATTTTTAAGGAATTATGCGATGTTTTAAAGAATTTTACAGTGTTGACGAATATTTTCAGGTTCAACTAGCAGGGAGTCTATAAAAACTGTTTATAAATTATTGAAAATATCTTAAATTTGTATTAATATTTATGTCTTTTAATTGCAATTTTCCAAATATTGTACGATACATCTTATAATGCTTTTATGAGATTATCTAGGTATAGCATACAATACAGGGATTATCAAGGTTCATAAAAATATGTATTCATTCACTGGTGCTTAAGTTTGGCCCCGTTAACGTATTTCCGAGCTTGATTAACTGTCAAACGTCAAGAAACTTCATTTATTCAGAGATCAGAAAGAGGTAGGAACTACTTTTATTTTTTGCAAAAAATTGTTCTTTTTAGAACTAATCAACATATAATGTCCTGGTTTTCATTTGTCCGATACGATGGCTTTCGCTTTACAATAGCGTGCGAACTAGAAAAACAACCTTCATACGTGAAAGAGAAAATCACGATCTACTTGGCCACAGCTTTTTTTGGTGCTCGTTATATGATAATTGTGAACAATACTTGGGAATTGTTTAGAATTATTGGAAAGTTATGAGATTTTTTGGAAATTATGAGAATTTGCAGAAATTATAAGATTGAAAAAAAATTACGATAGAAGTGGATGCGATGCGTACAACTTGTTTCAAATGGTGAGAGCTATTTGTAGACTTGGGAAATGTTAAGGAATTAAATGTTATGCAACGGTTTTTGTCTGCTGTAAGTATTACTTGAATGTGCTCAACAGATAAATATTTGCTAAAATATACGTAACTTCTCTCGGCTCTATAACAGCTGGAAAAAATTATAAAAGTTTGAAGGAAAGGCCGTGTGGTGGAGTGTTGAGAGTGGTCAGCGGTGGCAACCTACGTGGGGCAGTGTTGGTAGCTAGACGTAAGCTTGATATCTTTGGCGTAATAACTAATTGCGATGCGAGTATTCTCTGAGGCAGAGACGAGGTGCGAATTTAGTGTTACCATTTAGCTGATTCTATATAAAATGAGCTGCAATTGCAATGTCGGCTGATATAAGCGGTGGCGTCCCTGGCAAGGTTACGATTTATATCCCATGAAGTGCTGTTATATGTGTTTACTCGAACGGTTGCGTGTTGTCTGCGTATTATTGTATATGGTTTATATCCCGTGAAGCATCATATGTGTTTACCCAAATGGTTACGTATTATCTACTTGGTATTATATATGGTTTACAAGCATTGGATCCTATTATGGTTGTTATGCAAGATTGGTGTGTCTACGTAAGTAGTTGTTGGAAACAGTAGCGTAGTGAATATAAGTAGTTATATGAGTAGATAATGTGTGTGGCATGATTAATCATTATTCCCTTAGAAATCATTCAGGAGGTAGTCAGTTCGCAGAGGTTACATCGAAAATGTGTCTACGTCGAATTATTATTATTATTATTATGAATGCAACATTATGTCACGATGGCATCGATTGACTTATACGCGGGGGTGTGGACGCTAACTATACTTTCCCCTTCGCATGTGGGGCTGAGCCCCACCCGCGACTCCTGTGAATAACAGAGAGACTGGCTGGACTTAGTCCCAGCCTGCATCCCTCTGGAGGATTGGTGCACCAATAAATATGCATAATTATCGTAATTACTTTACGATTACGAGTGACTGCGGCCTGCTAGCCGTCAGATGAACATCCGTATCCTGTTCTTCGAGTCCCAATCCAGGGGCAGGGGGCTGGAGGACCCACGGTAAGTACAACTGCCCAATATTTAGTGACAGATCAGTAAGTCTGTGTTTTATTATCTGTTGCATGTTGCATGTCACCTGTCTGTCGCCGCCAGTGAGTCCTGATCGCATCTGCTGTTTATTAACCCAGCAACTGCATAAATGAAATGCAGAAGCGCTGCAACCGTATTTAAATTTAAAACTCAGTCGTTTTCATTCGCCCCAGTAAGGTCGACCCTAACATAACAAACAAATATTGAAACATTCTGAGATTTCCATCACTGGATGATGCTTAACCTTCATGCCTCTCATCTACTTACGATTATTAAATCAACTACTGAATGTCTATTTGTGACAGATTGTAATGTTAATTAATAAATAATAAATGTATGTAGTTAGCATTGTGTTAGAATTCTTTGAAGTGTGAACTTGCAAGTTGCGAGAATTGTGTGCTGTTATAAGGATCACTACTATACGTATTTCGTAAACCAACATTATCGATATTAGAAAATTTCCACTAAAATCCCATGCGATTCATTTTACCGTTAGCAGATTATTCATTATTACAATTTGATATTTCCACAGTGCTCTAATACATCTGCAAAACCCAGCAGAGGTACCAAAATTGGTTCATATTTTATAATAAACCTAAGACAACAATACGTTCTTCTAAGGTAAATTCTGTACGAGACAAAATATTTGATAACTAACATATTAATCCTAAATTGACTTTAATGATCATAGGTTTGTAAAAAACAACGAACAACGTCTTCTAAAGTCATTACTGCACGAGTCAGAATGAAACCTAGAGCAGTTATTGTTATTAACATTCATTCTCTTACTTATGTAATGCTGCTAAGACTTAATACCGGCTTCAAGATAACACACCGAAGAGCGCGAAAACACAGTTATCCAGTAATTACTTACAAAGTATATACAGGGTGATCATTTTATCTTACAACAAGTAGGTAGGTTATCACATATGCATGAAATGCCTGGATAGTTAACTTTTCTATTTAACTTTAATTTTATTTATGAAGAGTCGTTTGGCCAGGCGACTATCAACTATTGTTTGGTCAGAACTGAACAAACTTCTATACAAAGTTGTTGATTTGTATAGATTCGTGTGGTAATAACAATCAATTTCAATGTATTCGAATAGGTGGAAAACGAATACGATGTTGATTTTGAGAGAATGCAGAGGGGCGGCGGACTTAGTAGCCTTCCATCACATAATGCCTTTAAAGCTTTGGAATGAAATTTGCGACAATATAGACAGTTTTTCAAGCCAAACTGTAGACGCTGAAGCGGCAGTCATCGAACTAGTAAGTGGTAATCCCCAAGTAAACCAACGAGTAGTTGCAGGAACTGTAGGCTTTAGCCAAAGTTCAGTATTTAACATTTTAAAAGCAAACCGTTTTCATCCTTACCACATCGCATTAGTGCAACACCTTACTGAAGATAATTTCCCACGTCTTCGGAATTTCTGCCAATTTTTAAGAAACGAAGTTACTACTGATTCACTGTTTCTAAGAAATATGCTATTTTCTGACGAAGCGACGTTTAGTAACAGTGGGTGTGTAAATAGACAAAATTGCTATTTAAATGTGTGATGTGGTATCGTTGATAACTATATCGTTAGTCCCCACTTCTTTGGGCGCAATTTAAACGGGAGAAATGAATTTACATTTTTTAGAAAATAATTTGCCTCAACTTTTACAAGACATTCCTCTTTATGTTGGACCGAGTACGTGGTTTCAAAATAATGAATAGAATTGTAAGCAACTACCAAGATGAAACTTTCCATAACAGATTAATTGCAAGAGATGCAATTCATCTTTGGCCTCCACGTAGTCCGGACTTGACTCCATTAAATTTCTTTTTGTGGGGTAAAGTAAAAAACAACGTCCACAAAACGCCCGCTGTGATCTACGTGAGAGAATTATTAAATCGTGTAGTTCAATCACCCCACACATGCTAACTCTGTCAGAAATTCACTTTTGCGCCGAATTGACTTATGTGAACAGCAAGGTGGACGGCAGTTTGAACATTTATTACGTCGCTAATTAGTGTTTTTCTTTGTTTCTATTTAATATGTTTTTCTTGTTGATTTTATTGTTATGTCAACATATTTTTATGTAATCTTCGCTGCCTGTGTTTGTTTTGTTTAAATTATAAGAAATAAATATTGTAAATGTCCCTATTGCAAAAACACCTCTTCTTTATTCGTAAATGGTTTCATTGTAGTTTCTTAGTACATCTAACGTAACTACTTTGATTTTTATTTATTTAAACAATGTAAAGTTTACTAAGATACCAATGGAATACAAACTGCTGTAATGCGTGTAGTCTATCAGCCTGTTAGAAGATAAAGTAATCGTTAAAAATTAAAAGTTTCGTTAAAAACTGAAATATTTACATATCGTGTTAAATAATGTTGTCAATATTATTGACTATGGCATACGTGGGTAATGATGTTAATTATAATTGAAGGCTTGCTGATGTCAGTGGCAATTCCTGTGATTATATTATTTGGAATCCATAATTAATTAAACGAAATGGATTTATTGAATCTGCATACAGTTTAAAAAGCTGTCCAATTTTTTATTTCAAATGGAACACCCTACGTGTTTTATTCAGTTTTTGGCTCACCGAATGTTAATTAAAAAACCAATTCAGAGTAATTCACTGCCGGAAAATACACAAATTTGCTAAATTTAGGTGAAAATTAACATACGTCGGAAAAATTTCCCTAAAACGTTTCTTTTTATTTTTATTATCACTTCAAATCTGATTACAAGCGGCGACATAAAGCAGCTTTGTTACTTTTATTGGCTAGTTAAACGTTATCTAGGCCTTAAAATTTATTGATGGTGGGATACTAATTTTTTTATGTTCCCTTTTAATGCCCCACTCTTTTAGAGGCCGACGTTTAAGTGAATACAGTAAAACATGTAATTCGAGAATTGCGTGAGGAAAACAACTTCTCCCTCGAATTAAATTCTGCAAACACTTGCTAAACGGCACAATGGTTCCTATAAACGCAGTAGCTTTTAGTTTCAAGTTTTACAACGGTTTATGGACGAAAGAAGGATTTTTACGTGGCTTGTTAAACAAGATTTTGTCAAACAGAAAATATAAATATAAAAATGGGAATTGTCATATGTTTTCAGTACGTAATAACAATTTAATTACTCATAGGAAGGTGTGTACGATAAATAATAAGTCAATAAGAGTTTAAAATAAACAATTCCGTCAGTAGCACACGAATTCCTTTGTAGTAAATATTTACATAAATAAATGTACAGGATGTTCAAAATTCAAAGTATTCATGTTTACAATTCTTAATAATTTCTAAAAATATAGAAAAATACACACAATAACGGGAAGAACATTTTCAACGTCCCTCCTTGCACTTAAAGAACTACAAACTTAAAACGAGCTACGAGTTCCGGATATAACAAGCATTTACAACATAAATGTTTAGATTTGCATTGTTTACTGTATTATTCTTCCCTCTTACAGCGATCGCTCATCCCGGAAACAACGCACAAATAAACTAAAATACGTTCAGCATTTCCAGCTTGCGCCACTTAGATAATATTTATTTCCAACCAAGCTCTACCTAAAAACATCTCTTAACCGATATAATTCCAATAAACGGGCACATTTTTGGAATTTTACCGAGCGGGATATCTCATTTTTAGGAGGTACTTATGTGCTTCATATCAAATCGCCACTTTAGATAATCCTTAAACTTATAACATTTTTCTGGAAGTGAGAGTACTGACGGTTATATGCCACACTGAATACGTAAGCAAATATTTTAGCTCGCGTAGGACGACCTCGGATATAACAAGTCGCCGGATACACGAGACATTCGGAAACTAAGGACCATTTAAATATTCCAGCCGAATGGAAGATATACATAGTCAATTTGGTGCATTGTGGGGATGCTTTACCGGTTAATCAGTTAACCACAAGCCACTTTACCGTGGTTCTGTCATCGTGATCACTTGTATAATAAAGCGCTAAAATAAAACCGAGGATTGAAAATCCCGCTAAGTGTAAAGAGCGCGCATAATCTTGTGGAAAAAGTGAACTAGAAAATTCGCGTACAAATTGTCACGAACAAGCTACAGTACCACAAACTTTGTGCGAGGTAAGTGCCAAAGATATTAAATGGATCTTCATCAAAACCAGCAAATAGGCTTGAACTTCAGCTTCCTGTATCGCTACGAAACTTATGGCGATGAGGACCTGAATCACATTGTGACGGGCGATGGGACCTGGGTTTCGTGCACAAATGTTGAAACTGAGCAAAAATCAATGCAATGGAAGCATGCGAATTCCACCAAAGCCAAAAAGTTAAAGCACACGTTCGGGAACCAACAGCTTATGGCTACTGTTTTTAGGGACAAGATAGGTGTATTCTTGGTTGAGTTTCTTGATCATGGTACGACAATAAATTGTTGCAGACGTGTATGGTAAAACCTTAACAAAGTTGTTAAGAGCGATTCAAAACAAGGATTGCGACCACTGAAGTTGTGATTTTAAATGATATCGCCCGACCACCCGCGGCCGCTCGCACTGTGTAACCCATTGAGCAATACAATTGGGAAATTTTTAACCATCCCCCGCGCCAAATTTTTTTAGCTTTATATTTTTATTTCACGGACAAAAGGCACTTACTTTCCGGAGGAAATGTTTGGATATGCATTACTTATTGTATGGTATTTCCAGTTTACTGATAAACAACGAGCAAAAATTTAATTATTCTTTGCATTTCTAGTTCTGCTGACTGAAAAATATTAATCTCCACACGGATGTAATGAGCATGCGTTAGCGACATTACATAAAGAATCAAAAAAATCCAAAATAGTGTGCATCAATTATAAATTTAAAAAATATAGTATTTTATAAACATACAGAAAATGGAAAACAGACATATTATTTGTGGTAATTCTACCCTAATTAGCACTAATTGGTGACAGTTAACTTACGTCGACCGGCAGTTATTTCGGACTGTGATATTTTAGGAACTAGCTAATGGCTCCCCTTATATAATTTCCCTTCGTTCTCGTTCTGATTTCAGTTCATTTTTTCAATTGCCAGCTCTTAATGTAGTCGTTAAGAACAGTTGCTGGTCATTAAGAAGCGAAATTGTTCGCTAAGACTCCAAAGAATTAAGAAAATTAGAAATTACCCCGCATCCTATTACTCAACACGGTCAATCTTTCTCGAACAACTTTTCCGAAGTAATACTTACGAATGGCCTATTTGAAACTTTTACTAATTTCTCTAAGAACAGAAATGTCAAGTGAATTTAGAAGACCCGGGACAACATAAAAAACGTTTTAAAACAATTTTTGATTCTGCTCCACATTACACCATATGGCAAATTGTATATTTGTAACATTCTTTAATACGAAGAGATACTGTTTTCCACTAAATTGACTGTGTTTACTTCGTGCTAGAAAGAAGGGCGAGTAATTGTTCAAGCATCTGAACTAACAATTTTAAACTAATTTTATGACATTTATTAAAGTAAAACAAATTTGTTGAGAAAAATCCCAAAAAATGAAGGGCTCGTTCGGAAATTTGCACACACAAACATTATAACACAAGGAGATTACACTATGTATGGATAAAACCGATTTACAAGCGGCGATTAGGATTTTTAAGTATTTGGCAACCATCCAAACTGTTCTACTGTCACAAAAATTATAAATTACGAGTGGCTCCTATTAGAAGTCTAAAATGAATTATACTTGAACCAACAGCCACTCAAACAGACACCGCTTCCACTAAAACTACTGAGCAACCTCTCAATTAATGAGAGAACATTGGAAAGCAGCCAATTTTACAATCCCAGTATTTCACCATAGAATATCAAAAGGAAATGTAAAATCCATGAACACATTCAAAAAATTTGATTCTTATATATAACATGACTAAAGGTCTGTAAATATCCAGTTTGAGGTATGGCAATTTCGGTTAAAGTTGGTAAAATGAGATTTGGAAAGCTTGAAATCTGACTCGAAGAACCGCAATTTTGTAAAAAGTACGCAATTTAAAAAATACTGCTGATGCTGTAAAAATAGAAAGTTCATTATAATAGACTTATTCTCTGAAATCCTGTTCAAAAGTACCTCAACAAATTTCAATTACCTGGAATACGGCTCGAAGGACCATAATTCGATTGCTACAATTAACAATACGGCAGATTTATTGATAAAATCAACTTTTTTAAATATATATAAGTGATCCTATAATGAGGCATTCATTCTAATTTTTCCTAAAACAAATTTCCTCGAATGATTAAAATTCCATTCAAGAAACCATTAATAAAAGCAATTTATTGGTAAAATCATTTTTAAACTGAAAATCGCGTTTCCTGGCTAAATCATATTAAACATGAATTTTTAAAGTTTAAGATGGCAACTTTCAGTTACCGATACGCTTTTAGCCTAAATGTTCCTAACTTTAAAAACAAAAAATAGTGTTGTTCGTTATTTAAACAGAAAAACACATTTAGGATCTCAAAACAAACTTTGATGGACTGTAATAATCCGTACTTTATATATTAATAAGTAGTATTTATTTTTATTTTAGCTTTATACGTAATAATCCAGCTCAAAAGATCAAAATCCGATCCAAATACCAAAATATGAAAAATGTATTGCTTTATTCGCATTTAAATTGAAAATTTTAATTTGTAGGCAGTGCATTTTCAAACTCTTTTTGTGTACACGCATTGCTAATTTCGAAATAGAAACAAAACAGCGATAGTGTTCGTTCGTTATAAAATGCTCTCCTAAGAAAAACGAAATCAATTTGAAGAGTCGTTTTTGCTGCCGTTACAGGGTAGAGGAATATATCCCTTACAGGAAATTAACTTGCTGAAAAGACTGTTTTTAAATAGCTGATTTGCTTTTTATCGAATTTGGGCTATGCATCTAAATTGCCAATTAGAATAATTACCAAGGGATCAGATTTTCACTGGCTCCAAGAGGCCAAGTTTTTCCGCGGAGTTATAAAATACTTCGTGGAAGTGTAAAATAGCAGAACGCCAACTAGCAACATTGTATTGTCACAGAATCTCCGAGGAACTCTGAAAATCGATGCTATTTGCATACCTCGTAAAGTTCGCCGTGTGAAATAACCGAGTCCGATATAATGTACTCACATTTCAGGTTTATACGTTAGTATTACATTGTTATTCCTGAAGTTGCTAACAATACATATGAAGAGTATACATTTAATGACTGCGGAAAGAGAGCTCGCATAAATTTTTAGTGCCAGTAAAAAGACAAAGAAGCAATGCGAAGGCGGGCTACGTTTACAACCGATGGTTTGCAAATTATGTTTAATCCGGGTTAGTTTAACAATTTAATTAATTTCATGTAAACTGCAGTGGATTAATTCGGCGACGTAATGCGGATACTGTGCAGAATTAAACCTTACTGCACTTGCACTGTGTAAATTAGTTTGGTTTAAACCAATTTACCGAATGAAATTCAAATCTCCGGCGGTCGTTAGCTTTGTACAATTCGCCATCGTGCACAGTAATTAGAGCTGTGTCCATCCACTTTATGGAAGATTTTGCGGAAAATCTTGGTTTACGAGCTTACACGATCCAGCTCGTGCATAAATTGAAGCAGCTTGACCATCATGTGCGTAGTACGTTCGGTGAATGGTACGAAAGCGAGATTTCCGTCGATCCTCATTTTCACCACAACATTTTTTTCAGCGATGAGGCTCATTTGTAGTTGAATGGCTACGTCAACAAACAAAATTGCCGCATCTGGAGTGAAGAAAATCCACAAGCCATTATTGAGACACCGTTATATCTACAAAAAGTCATTATTTGGTGTGCTTTATGGGCTGGTGGAATCATTGGTCCATATTTTTTCAAAAACGATGCCAGCCAGAACGTTACAGTCAATGGAGACTACTATAGAGCCATGATTACTGACTTTTTCGTTCCCCAATTGAATAGTATTAATGTGGAAGAGCTGTGGTTTCAACAAGACGGCGCAACATGCCACACAGCGCAAGCCTCAATCGATTTATTGAAAGAAACATTTGATGAACGCATAATTTCGCGTAATGGACCTGTGAATTGGCCTCCAAGATCGTGTGATTTAACACCTTTGGATTATTTACTGTGGGGATTTTTTTTTAATGGGTCACTCTGTATATTTTTAAATGTGTTCACTCACATCTGATTGCTCTCTTCGTTTTTACATTTTAAACTTAGACCTTGCATATTATCCTCATTGCATTTCGTTTTCTTCTGTATTTTTATCAGTTAATTAAGAAGCAACGTTACAATAATTAAAACAAAGCATTATCAAATTTAAAACCGAAAAGTTTCCATTTTTTATAAGTCTATCTTGCTTATTCAAAATGTGGCGATAGTGTAAACACTACAAATAAAAAGAGGATACACAAATTGCCTGTATGTCAATGTCAAACATGTACTCGAACTTATCAAGTACAAGATTGGTTTGAAAAAAAAACTAGTAACTCAAACATGTGAAATACAAGATATGGCAAAAAAATGTTTCGCTGTCGATTTTTTTTGTAATAGAGTATTTATCGCCCTAGCCCTAGCCCGGGAGGGATTTTTGAATAAATATTTTTCTAGGTATATATTTTGTTGTATAATTTATATAAATCTTCACATTGTAAGTGGTGAGAAATGCATGTTAAGGGATGAAATGCATGTTAAGGAATGCAATGCATGTTAAGGAATGCAATGCCTGTTAAGGAATTATTGCGTGTTAAGAAATGAAATGCATATTAAGGCATAAATAGCGCATGTCAGTACATTTTCCGCCTACCAGGAGGCCGAAAGTGCATTTTTAGAAATTAGATTACGGTAATTTTAAATACTATTCCGCAGGGAGTACAAAAAACTGGTTTAAAAAGCATTTCAAAGCATAAATACTTAAGGTGGTAATTTTTACATAATTACCCTAAAAAGGGTGCTAAAAATGACCAATAATTATACAAATGTCAACTCTTAAAAGTTCAGAAATACTACTTCAACATAACTTCAACAAAATTTTCTAGAATTAGAATATAGATTAAGGAAACCTAATCTATGGTTATACCAATCACTCTTACAGTTTTACAATAAAGGACCTAATTCTAGAGGTCTGCAATATTTACTGGTATTTATTATTGTTTAGTGTTTCTAGGGTTCATGTTTCCCGGATTTAATGAAGTCATTTAGCAGTCTCGCCAAATTTATTATTTTTATGCACATTTTACTAACATTAATTAAAAGCAAACATGGTTACCAACACTATTTTCTGGGAAATTTCTAAATTTGGCGCTTGCATTTCTAAGCAATTTTCTTTAATTGCATTTGCTCTAGCTTTTTTAAAAACCTGATTTTTTTATTATATGAGCCTGCCATGAAAATTCAAATACAATTATTTAACGTAAAACTGATAACTGAAAATTACTCTCTCATAAATCTATTAAAATTGGCTGTACAGATTATGAATTACTTGTTATTTATAGATTTATAGATTTTCGAAGGCTCTTAGATTTTATTTCCTGGTTATTATAGATTATTTTATTAAAAAAAAACTAAATAATATGCCTTATTCATAACAAAACATTCCTTAAAAATATATACGCATACGCCTGGCGTTCTTAAACTTCTTTAGTTCGTCACCTTTTACTATTTTACTACTAATTCAATAAATGACTAATTATAAAAATCCAAAGATTATTTCAAAACTACAGATATAAAAAAATATTTAATATAAATACACTCACAGTGTTTTACTGGAACGGGTAAATGCCACATTGTTAGGCGACTACTTGCATATACCTATCACGTTATTTAGTATTTAAAATAAAGTTTTGTAGGCAAAATACTAATTACCACAATCAAAAATCAACACAGCCAAAAACCATAAGAACTTCAATCCTAACCGAAACCGACACGATATGTTTTCCGGTTAACGTCCCTGCTTGTGATCAATTCAAGTGACAGAAGCGCTACGTCAAGGTCGGGTGACCTTACAGGCCAACGAAGTCACTTCTCTCTGGAGTCCCTCCAAATATTAAACTATTGTATTAATTACCGGAACTTGGAGTCACATTATGGTCAAATTACGTCAATACATTCAATTAATTACTCATTCATCAATTGTTCCTCTTACTTCCTTTTAAAATAGATGCCGGAACAAGCAACCAACAATGTGAAGCGTCTGGCATGTAACTTATGCAATGCAGCGTGTTAATTTAGAATTCGAAATAATAGCAGACGCTTTGTGCATTTTAAATGTGGGAATGATGCTGTAAGCTTTAAATATTAAACATATTCTAATTTTTTTCCGTTTTCCAATTTGCCAAACACAATAGAAGCTAGTTTTTAATGCTACCCCCTAAACCAAAATATGCACTAGTCGAAAAAAATTATGTTTTTCGTTTTCAATGATGTATGACTTGATATACTTATTTCTATTAACCTTCTGAAATAGTTCACACAAACATTTTTTAATCTATTGTACCCTAGTTAGCAAAAACGATTACTACCACCCTGCTCTGAACTACACAAAAAAATGTATTGCCATTAGTGTGATAACAAGTCTAGGCGAGTTTATCTTTTATGTTGTTTATTAACAACAAAAAGAACAATCCATCCCTACATACTGCAAGTACAGCATTATAAATTTAAAACGTTTTTAATAAACAGTTGAAAATACTGTGAAAATAAGCATATCATTCATAAAGACAGAAATAAACATTCAAACCGAACTTAGTATTGATGAGTTCCTTAAAAGAAGTTCCGAATCCTGTTCTACCTTAAAAATTCTACGGCAAAAAGATGTTGAGATACATTGTATACAAACCAACTCGTTTTCTTCTTTATTTAAATAGTAAACAGCTAGATTAAAAATAATGGAACCTGTGAGTTGTACAGTAAATCACCATTAACATAATTATTTTGTAATGGTTTAAGATTAGCTTTGCTATCAAGACGATATTTTCTCTATGCAATGTAAAATTTTCAGATATTTTCATATAACAAAGAAAATAGCGAATAAAATATTTACAACAACATTTACATTGACATATGCTATCGTGTATCTTTCCTGATTAAAAATTAAGAAAAATTTTTGGTGGCTTGAAATTGTTAACATCAATTGCTTCGTAAACGTCTCAAATTATTGATTTCTACATACATATCTATTAAATTTATATTTTTATTTTTCTTCATTGGTGTTTAAATTAATAATATTTGGAAGTGTAAAACACTAGATTAATGGTTTGCAGGCAATGTTATTGTCTCATTTGCTTTATTGTACAACTACACGAAAACAGTTCTTCTTACTACTAACACAATGCTTTTTGCGATCCTCTAGATCTTATTGTGTTTAAGTTGTTCGGCTCGGTTTTATTTAATATTACATTAAACAAAGAAATTACATTGCTATTACTTTAAAATGCTTTACCAAACGAATACTTTGAATTGGTACCCAATATGGTATTTGAGAAACTCCTAGTATAGTTTACATCAAGTTATATCGTCATTGGCTGACCGAAAGGGTGCCTTGTAATCCCTGATTGACACTTAATAAGGTTATAAACGCAGGTAAAATAAATATTTATTTTTAAGTAGCTTGCAAATCCTTGTTTTACAAATACCTTTTTACAGCGGATAACGGTATATCTTGATGGACCACACCAAGAGATACGTGGGATCCCTAAGAGATGGTGAAAATCTTGGACGTTAGCGTCCCAGGATACTGCCTTATAACAAAAAGAAGAAGAAGAAGCAACAGAAAAAGAAGCAGCAGATGAAGAAGCAGCAGAAGAAGAAGAAGCCGCAGAAGAAGAAGAAGAAGCTGCAGAAGAAGAAGAAGCAGAAGAAGAAGCAAAAGAAGAAGCAGCAGAAAAAGAAGCAGAAGCAGAAGAAGAAGAAGCAGCAGCTGAAGAAGAAGAAGAAAAAGCACCAGAATCAGAAGCAGCAGCAGAAGAAGAAGCAGCAGCAGAAGAAGAAGAAGCAGCAAGAGAAGAAGCAGCAGCAGAAGAAGGCGAAAAAACTACTGCTTTACAACACAAAATTTACCGAAAGTTCTTTTAAACTCTTCTTTTTTGGAAGTTACATGGTCGTACATGCCATGAAATATTACCATTGATTTATTTTAAGCTAAAAGCAGACTTTTGCAAATAAATTTTAAGAATATCAAGCAGAACATACATTTCATAAAAAATCATGCATGCAATACTTTTAACTACATCTTTTCCTCAGTAAACCAAAATTACGAAGTCCAATTTATAGAAATGGATTTCCAAGAAAATTGATACAATCTAAAAAGCGAATGGGCGTTTCCCCTATTTGCTTCTAATTGCGCAATCATTGAATACCAAAAATATGACACCCTATTTTAAATATTCATAGTTAAAACAGTTTCTTTAAAGGTTGGAATTTTCTATTGTTACACCGTATACATGATTTGCATAACAGAAACAATCATTTGTACTGTTCGGGATGCACGATTTCTTTCACCTATCTGTTCTCCTTTGGCTTTCAACTCTGACCAATTTTCTTAGGTTGCCCTTCGACCATGGAACAATATGTAGGACGCAGTGAGGAGAACGAACGACTTGCATAGAGTGGAAAGAGGATCGCCTAACAGCTAACTCAATTTAAACTAGCCATTATACTTTAGGTTTCCAATAATTTTTTTACTGAAAGGGTACCAAAGTGCGTAGCATTTATGTACGGTCTTTCTACAAGGTATTATTGTTAATTAGTAGAAAGCATATTTAAGACTGTAATGCCGTGAAAAAAATGATCGGAAAACTGAAATTATGGAACAAAATGACCGTTACTCGTACAATGTGAATGAGTTGATGTTTCAACAAGATGGCACCTCCACACTATGCCATTCCTGTTCGTCAGTATCTGGACCAAACATTTCCTGGTAGATGGATTGGTCGAAGAGGAGCAGTGGAGTGGCCTGCAGGTTCACCAGAGTTAAGCCTTTTAGACTTCCTTCTGTGGAACCTGCAGGTCACCAAATTTAAGCCCTTTAGACTTCTTTCTGTAGAGCCAGTTAAAAGTAAAATTTACAGTACAGATTTGCATAAACGGATCACACAAACGAATGCCGGAATATTACCCCAGAAACGCTTCAGAACGTCCGAAACCGTTTTCAACAAAACTTTTACTACTGTATGGATGGATGGATGGTGGAGGTCAACATTTCGAACATTTAATAAAGTGAAAGTTAAGGTAAATTTCTTAATCAATAAAACATTACTGGTGTAAATTATGATAAAAGTGAAAAATCATGAATTATTGGTTCTTGGCGGGTTACTATCTTTAAAAGACATTTTCTCGAAAACTACTGACCCCAATTTGAAAAACTAGGAAGCGTTAAAACTAGAATGTAATGCCTTTTAAAATGATGTAGCACTCGACCCCCTTCCCCATTTAAAATTTTAGGGGTGAAGCTCACCACCTCTAGGAAGTTGAAGTGACAAGGTTAAAAATAAACGCAAAACAAAAATAGACGGATCCGAACATTTGTAGAAAAATGATGAAAATAAAAAAAATCGGATCTGTTTCGTTTTCATTGGCCCACCCTGTATGTGGACTTAATTTGGTGAAATGTGACTTATTACAAACTCCCATCTTTTAAGAACTCAATGAACACAGCCCCAGTGCCAATATTGATCTAGTTTTCTTAAAAACAGAACAATGCCAAGACTATATAACCAATTTTAGTGGTTTAGCACATGGAATAGCGACGAAGTTACCACAACTTCACTGACCTACCACTTTTCTAATGGAAAGATAAAATCAATTACCTTCAATTTGGGTAAAATGAAAAAGAAAACTTAAGGATTACCCACGATAAACGCTACACTAGGTTTTGAATTCCCGGGCCGGTTTAAAATCCCCTTAAATTTAACAGCAAATACCATAACTTTTGTTATGATTGATTGGAATGTGGTTTCGGTATATAAACTTTAGAAAACCCCTTACCACCACAATATTTAATTTAATTTTATTAATTTTATTGAATTTCAGTTGTTGACTCGGTGAAGGACATATTTCCAGAGGTATTTCTCAGCCAAGTTACTTTAGTTAGTTCAAGTTTCTACTGAAGATGGCAGCTTGCTTGCCGAAATACGTATTTAGGTGTTCTAAATAACGTTGTGGTAAAGAGTTATTCCAAAATGTTAATATCGTTTATGATTGAAAATTGTGGAAAGACCCATTCCGACTGATGCACAAGACAATGCACTAGTTTAGGTTTCTAATCGCCTTCAGCAGAAGAGCTCGCAACGCCAGACTAAATACACTCATGTTTACTTCAGCATCAGACCAATTTAATCTAATGCAGCATTCCAAAACTATTAGCGAGAGAAGAAAATTAACAGAAGCACGATCGCGCACCTCATGGACTCATACAGAGAGAGAGCTAAGTTATTGTTTCAATTAAAACTAAGTATGCATGTACGTGCGGAGTATTGTTGTATGAAGACAAAAGGCCTTTGAAGCTACAACAATAACCTGAATTGATAAATAGTGTAGCACCAGTGCAACACTACAGAGCAGTCTGCTTACTTTGCCAAATTTATAGCACGATCTATCAACAAACTTCGGTACACAGCAAGGGTAGTTGCTCCAACAATTGGCAGCCTCTCGTCTCGTAAAACAAACTTCGCTTTACAAAAAGTTAATTTCAACATTGCAGCTGCACTGGGATACACAGAACGATCAAAACTTAAAAAGCATCCCAAAAGTCACATAATACATGAAACTGCACGATGGCCGAGTGTTCAAGAAAGTTGGTTTTTAAACTGATTAAGCATATTGGTTCGTAATGTAAGTAAATATCAAAACAACGATTACGTAATGACGACTTATCATTATCCATTATGGTGTATTACGGCGAGTCGTACTGTCAATAACAATTACTGACGGGAACGGCGGATAATAATTACGATATAATTGGAATTGCGTGAAGACCACAGAACACCGACAAATTGCAGTCTAATTTAGAACATATTTGTAATAATAGGGCCTAACGAGACCTCGCTTATTTCGTAAACTGTGCCACATATTTCGTCGATTTATAAAGCTAACAAACAAAGAATGGCTAATCCGTTTTTCACAATAAACCTAACCTCAATGTTGATTTAAACGTTTTTAAGGTCGACTTTCAGTAGAAATATACGTAAATAATAATTAATCTACTAAATATGTACCATAAACATGGTCTTACATATAAAGAAATTTAATCTTTGAATTATAACGATTATATCACGACCATTACACCCAAAAATTAACGTTTTCCTACATTATCAAGTTGTAATTTATTTGAAAATGTGATACAATATTAATGTAGCTCTGATTGGAAAAACAAAATCCACTGGATATAATGGTCTGATGGTAAAGCAGCAAGCTGCATCATACACGAAAGATCATGCATCGTCCAAGCGTATATGATTTTCGAAGTAATTACAGTCAAACTTTCAAGTCGAAATTTCCAAATTATAAGCAAACATGTGAATTAAATTAATATATTTAAGTATTTCCCGAATGTATGAATGGCAACCTGGACACCGTAAGGTAAAAAAGGAATTGATGAAGAAAGAAAGTATTTTAATAAATATATAGCAAACACACATAGGCAAACAAACAACATAAATAAATACATGACTAGCAAATTACATACCAAACAAGAAACAATTAGAAAATTATATAAATAAAGAATAAAATATTTAATTAAATATAGTACCTATGCTCAAATAAATAAATAAACATAAAATAAAAAATCCATTGAATACATACCTAAACAGTTTGCCTGCATATTAGAAATGTAAACCTTAAAGTGGAAATTTTAGATTTAAACCAGTAATTTAGGCTTTGATTTCAATATTTACATTTTAAACTCTATATT
>JABXWE010042422.1:0-11376 GCA_014611495.1 Limonius californicus | reverse complement strand
TGAGCTGTAACTTCTCTAAGGGAAATTTCTTTATTTTTTGGGGAATCGCTGAGGTTCTCCCGTATGTGCAATATGTGCTCCACAAATTACACAACACAAACACAACGTGGGTGCCTCTAACATAACCCAACTTTCTATTTTATCATCACTGGCCGCTGTCTAACGGGCAATGACGACATCGCCCGGACGACGATGTTAACAGTAAGCTCGTATTATGAATTATCAACATTACCCAAATTACATGGACATTAACGTTAGTGGCCGGTCATTATGGATAATGTCCGACATGGCTGGGCATTATCGGTATTGACCGGCCAATAACGTCATTGGCCGGATTATCGTCTTTGTCCGTAACATATACAACTAGTAGACTTATCATTGCAAATAAATTAAATAACCATATCCTGTATGGTTCGTAGACCGTTGCTAAAACAAAAAAAAACTCCGTAAAGGAAACACTCGTCTGTCGATGGACCACGTAACAGGTTTAGAAGAACTTAGAAGAACCAAACAAAAGTCGAGCCTAATCCATAGGTTTAGCTACTCTACGAATACGTACATTATACCATCACTTGAAGAAAAGGATGCGTTGAAATTTGGAACGCCACAGTCTTCGCTGAGCCGCAACTGGTTATTTTACTTAAAGGTATTAACTGAGTTCAAACACCAAGTTTATAGTAGACAGCCAAACAGCGCCGTGGAACAACAACCACGTATATGAACGAAATGCCGGCCTCGGTGGCCTAGTGGTTAGTGCGTTTGCCTTTGGAACCAAGGGACGCGGGTTCGAACCTGGCTGAGGTCGGCAAAATTTTTCTAGCGGAGAAAAATCTGAAAATGCGTCGTCTGTCAGATAAGAAGTAAAGCCGTAGGTCCCGTGCCACTGCGATGTGTGACACGTTAAAAATCACTACTGTAGTTGGAATTACCCCAGATAGGCAAAATTCTTAGTTAGGGTGTACAATGGGCCAAATGCTTGGAAAACCGCGTCCTAGATCTCGCTCTTTCCAAGCACGCAAGCAAGCAAGACACAACATGACTTATGTATTTATAAATTTTGAAACTGTACCTTTTAAATTGCCGTATGCTAGTAACGTTCAGATTACTTTTTTATGTAACCAAAATATTAATAAAAATGTTATCTAACTTAAATTAGATAAACCAACTACCCTGCAAGAAGTACTTAATTTACTTTCCCAAAGAAACTTTGATTAGAATAATCAAGTACAGCTTATTTTAGTGGTTTGCTCCTAAGTACAGTCCAACTTACTTAAATCGAAATCGGGTACAACAAAATCCCGGATATAGTAAGCGTTTATGAAGTAAGTATTTATATTTCTATTGTATTTCCCCCTTACAGTGATTTCTTTTTTCAAAAAACAACACAAAAAAACGAAAATGTTAGCAATCCCGTTATATATATATTTTATATCAAAGCATATTTAAAAATCTGTTAATGATTGCAATTCAAACAAGGGACACACGGAAAAGGCATTCTTTTCAATTTCTGGCTGGCTGGTTTTAACAGTGCACTATCATCAAATTTATGCCAGTTTGTCTAGAATTAAAACTATTGATGCAATATTCTAAATGAAATCCTTATAGTAACGAAATATTTAATTCCAAAAAATTTTTTTAGACTAAATATCAAGAATTTAAAACACAAAACAACTAACGGTCATATATTAAAGGAAAGGAGTTTAAACGCCATATTGAACCCACATAACCAAAGTTACCCTTGACTGTGTATAACGTGATCATTTCTTAACCTGGAAACATGACGTTCTTCTTCTTCTACTTGTTGTTAGGCCAACGGCCTGTTGATACCGGTCTAGGAGTTGCTCCATCTTTTACGCGGTCTCCCTATGCTTTGTCTCCCTCTTGGTGACGTGTTGCTGGTTTTCTTTACGAGGCGATTATCATGCATTCTGCACACATGGCTGTTCCATTCTTATCGCCGTCTTGTAACCCAATGCCCGATTTTCTGGATTTGGCATTCTTTCTTATGCGCTCATTCCTTATCTTGTCAAGCCTCGTGTTTCCCGTGATTTTACGTAGGGTCTTCATTTCAGTTGTCTCAAGAATTTGTTTCGTTTTTGAAGTATCTGCCCTAGCTTCTATACCGTACGTCAATATCGGTCTTACGATGCTTTTATATATGCTAGCTGTAGGTGCCCGCCTCAAGAACTTGTTGAACCATATACTACTGTTTAAACATCCAGAAATTTTGGCGGCTTTATTCGCTTGGTGCATAACTTCTGCTTTTATGTTACCTGTGCTGGTTACGTTGACTCCTAAGTAATTAAATCCCATTATTTGTTGTACTATTTCACCCCCTATCTCTAATTTGCATCGTACAGTGTCCTTACTCACTACCACCACCTTTGTTTCATCGGTTGCAATTTTAACTTGAATCTCTGGCAACTAATGTGGAACTGCTGTAATAGTCTCTGTAAGTCGTCCTCAGTTTCTGCTGACAGGACAGCGTCATCAGCAAAGCAGATTATATTAAAGTTATTAGGCCCCATTCTATAGCACTTCTTGTTTGTTGATTTCATTCATTACAATATTATATAGTAAAGGACTCAGCAAGTCTCCTTGGCGAATTCTCTTGTACACTTGTATTATGTCGGTTAGTGTGTTGTTAGCTTTTATTCTTGTCTTATTGTCTGTATATATGTCTTTTATTAAGCAGTACAGATTGTCCGGTAGGTTGTTTTTATCCAAGACATCTAGTGTGTCCTCTAGATGTATGTTGTTGAACGCTTTCTCAATGTCTATAAAACACAAGAAAGCAGGTCTGTTGAATTCCAAAGATTTCTCAATGATCTGTCTAATAATGAACATCACCTGCGGCGGGGTAACTTAAAGGCGTCCTTTGTGCATCCGGAGTTGTTACCAAAACTACAGAGTTCGTTACCTTCAACTTAAAGTTGAGAAATAGTTATTCTAAATAGTGACTACTTTCAAATTCATCTTATATCTGCATATCTTTAAACTTTAAAGCGACGTGCAGTGGTTAGTTTTCAGCACATGCTCAATGACAAAATTTAAAAGGTAACAATAAGATACTTGTCAATCCCTGCTAAAACAATAACTATTATAGTCGATAATATATGCACTGTTGCGAATAACTAAGATTATTGCAATTGGGTTTAAAAATACTCAAGTCATTTTAGCTATCGATTGGTTCTCTTATTGCCTTGTAATTAGTAAGAAAACTATTTACTACTTAAAACCAAATGCAACGTTATTCTTGTTTATATTGACTTTTAAGGGTAGCACTTGGACGTCTTCTATGGTTAACCAAAAAATGACTTTTAATGTTAGATTTTGGACATCTTTCATGATTAACCTTTCAGAGACTTTAACCATGCCTTAGAGTTGCTCTACGGTTAACTAATGTGTGACATAGTTAACCTGCAGACTAACTTTTGATTGACTAATGGTGACCTTGTATTTTTAAGGAGTCAACTTTTAAATATCTTTTGGGTAACTTTGGTTAGGTGGGAATATTATGTATCTGCACATACATATATGTTTATATTTGTAGAGGAGAACCTCTGATATCAGTATAAAACGATAATTTAACGCAAGTTCTAAATGAAACTTTATTGTAAGTAGAGAAACACAATTTGTAAAACACAGCGAAACATTTTTATAATTTTTATAAACAACATAAAACAACTGAACCTTATTTTACATAGCAACACAACTTATGGATGGTTTACAAAGATTCCATTGAACTCAACAGTACTTATTTAATAAATACCGTAAATCAATATTCCAAGCTGCTCGGGTATTACACTTACTGAATACAACAGTCAAATATTTCCCGTCTCAAAAGACCTGTTCTAAAAGAATTGAACTGTATAGTTGCCATATACTAAAAATTAACTTACATAAACAAAGAGGTGATGTTGAAATTAAAATATTGCACCTCCTGATAAAGGAGACAAATATTTTTAATATGTAAAATCAATTGCTCTTGGAAGCCATCATTTAAAATAGAATTAAATTTTTAAGTGTTTTTATAAATAAAAGTAAATCGTAATACATGTGAACAAAAAAAGCTAGATAATAATAAAAACTGCTGCAAAGACACTGATAACATGTCATTCACTACAAATAACAAACAAGAAACTTAATAAGGAAAATTATTATTGTGTCCTCAGAAAAAAACGAATTTAGTTTGCATCAGATAATTAGTCCCTATAGTGTAGATAAAGCAATCTTATTCAAAACAGAACATTAACCTGAGTTTTTATTTTGGCAATAAATTGATAAATTTGGTATGTAACAAACATCTCAATAAACATATTTGTAGAATACGAAGTGTGTCTGCTCTTTACGCTCCGGTACAACTATGATATATTAAATGGCACATACCATCAGATCATTTATTTGACTAACTAAATATGAACAAAGTTTTAATTTATTCAAGTTATTTAAGGAATTAGTATGAGATCTTCACCTTTTCATACTTTTAATTCCCAGCTCCATTAATCCCAATAGACAAAATTTAATTCTGCTGTGGATATTCGTATCAAACGACTCTAAAATATATAACTTATGTTAAAAACTTTGGAATTTGGGTGGTGAGATCATTTGCGTAAACCATGTCTAATAAACTTGGATCATATTTTAATTAATTATGAAACTATATGCGATTGAAGTTTTAATGGCATGATTAATTTACAACGTTAATATCAAGAGGCTTTAAGGTAACATTATTAACAAATCGAAATGTAACACAATCATTTTAATGCAAACCAAAAACGTATGTCTTTTAATAAAACGGACTTCATTAAATATGAGATGTGCTCCACTGAATATTCGACAAAACACTTGGTATTAGCATGACGATGCTCTGTCTTGATGGTTACGTCTTTATTTTTCTGAAAGATGAGTTGGGCGTGGATTTCCCATCATATGACATCGAAGATTTCCATATTTTAAAAATTTAGATTTTCATATTTTCCACTGCGCAGCTAATGTACAGCGTTGAAGTACATTCTCATGGAGAATTACAGAATCAGTCAAATGAAATTCTTAACAACTTGTAATGTTTTGACTATTTTATTTGTTTGTCCCAGGACTGTATTCAAACTCAGGGAGCAGCTAGTGAACGTTTATCGCATAAATAAATGTTTTTATTCAGTTTTCAAGTAGTTTGCTCTGTTCTGCTAAATTCCACTAGATATTAAAGTTTTGAATTCATTATGCCATTAAAATATTGACCTCTTGCAGTTGCATAATTACTTAAAATAGGTTCTATGTTTATTTTATACTCAAATTGACCTGAACAACCAAATGGCAAAGCTTTTTACACTCGTTCTGAGACACCCTGTATACTGATTTAAGTCTAACTACTACTACTACTAATGCCACAACCGTTCTATGCTTAAGTCAAGTTTTTAGAAAGAAAACCTATAAAAGATATGCCTAAATCACTGGGTGCAAGAAACATCTGCAAAAATGCTTGTTTCTTCTGGTATAGTTGAATGGAGTCTGCGTAACCATTTTCATCTACCAAAAGTGTCTATGAGATGGGTTACTAGACACCTTCCTGAAAACTAATTCGTTGGAAAATTTTAACCTATATATTTTAAGATATATTTATCGGACTATTTTTACGCGTATAGTGGTATTTCTAGGGAAAACAATAATGCGTAGATCAGTATTTTAAATTTAGGAAACGTTAATCCACTTCTACAAAGTTAAACAAACCACCGAATTCACGTCTAGTTTCGACGATATTGCGAGGCCTCGTATACGTAAAACTAGATTAATTACCCAAAATAAATGGTATATGCGCACGGATAATTATAAATTTACGCAAAATTCCCCCTTTTGTTTGAACTTTAAATCAGAAAATATTATCTCGTAATCTGCAGACCATTTAACAAGTTCTCAATATACAAAAGTGGTTTAAATATGAACAAGAATGTTTCCAAATAAAATATTTAACTAAATACAAAAATTTTGTCGAATATGTATTATATTTCAATATAAATACGACTACGCAATAAAACGATTTGCAGTTGTTCGTTTATGGCTAGTTCTCGAAATTCCGTGAACTTATCAACCCAACGCAGATAAGGTAAAAAGTAACTAACAGACCTTGAACGCAGGTTTTCTTTACCCCGATGGACTCGATGTACGCCCATCTGCTACTCATGCACCGCTGAAGGTTCCTGCACTGGAATTTCTAGTCTGTAATCTCGGAATTTTTCACGTTGTTATAAATGCGATCAGAATCCGGATTTTTTTCCACTCTTCCGACTGCCGCTTGCTGCCTAAATTAATTCAACTGTCTTAGAAAAGAGAACAAGTGGAATACGGCCCTTCTAAGCTTACCATGAGATGTAAAATTGGCAGAAAAAAAAACTCTCCTCAGTGCACTAAATTAGGATTACTCCCAGGGAAAAATTTACTATCACACTACCGTGTTTAAACTTCCCCTAATCACTTGAAAATTCACAAATTGGAATAATCTTCCGTGTCTTAACGACCTTAATTAAAAATTTAAGTTTGCACCTCTAATCCAACTGACTGCGGTCCGAGATCCGAAAATTCCCGATCGATGCGCAGAACACAAAAATGAGAACAAGTTTTTGAATTCGAAACTCGAAAATATGCCGTCCAAAACGCTGAAATGGAAAACCACTCCTGATATACACTATGCGTCAGAAATCACACGTAACAGTATGTATTTAGAACTTTTGGAAAAACCAATTTTTCCCGCTCTTGTAAAAGGAGAATTACCTAATAACATTTGGTTTCCCCAATACAGAACACCTCTCGATTACACTGTAAATGTTTGGCATATTTTTACCAAATGTTTTCAAATAGATGAATGGGGGACGCAGGGTATTTTTGAACGCCCCCGCTCGTTCTCTATACCTGAATTCATTGAATTTTTTTTAGGACATTACAAATCTAGAGTGTATACTCAACCACCAAATACTTTAGATATATTGAGACTCAGAATTATTGGTAACCTGCAGAGCACCTTGTTAATGTAACTGAAGGATTTGTACAATGAGATCAGAAAGTCTAAAATAGTTGATAGCAGATTTTTCAAAAATCCCTATAATAATTCGAATAATATTATGTTGGCTGAACTGAATTGGCCAGTGCAACGCATGCGTACATTTTGACATTTGTATTTTAAACTTACTTTTGTTGTTTTGAAAATAATTTTGTGTTTTTGTTCTGAGTTTCATTTTTAATTTCTATTGTACAAACTTCCGTTATTTTTGTAATTTTAAAAATGCCTTTTTCACAAGAGATAGACACGTTTATTGTTATGGCTTATTTCCGTACTGGCCACCAAAACGAAAATGGCTCGTGGACGTACTCCGCTGAAAATAGCTATGTTCAATTTTCACAACAATTTCCAGAAGATCTCGTCATCTATCCTGTTTATGTGCAACATATGCAAATTGTTATTGATCGTTTTATGGATACAGGAAGTGTTGTTGAACGGAAAAGATCTGGCCGACCTAAAATAATTACAGAACAGTTATTGCTGATGTACAACAACGCATGCAAGCGAGTCCTAACAAACCTCTTCGTAAATTATCTGCACAAACAGGTAAGAAAACGGCATTAGTATTTACATAATTGGTCAAATAATTCTTTTATTTTACAGAACTTTCTTATGGAAGCTTTCAATGAATTCTTAAGAAAGAGTTACGCATGCACCCTTACAAAATTTCTGTTCTACAACAATTGTATCCAACTGACTTCCAAACAAGGATTAATTATTGTGAATAGTTTAACGCAAATAATAATAATGACATCTTAGATAAAACATTCTTTACGGATGAAGGTTGGTTTCACCTTACTGGTTTTGTGAACTCACAAAATTATCGTACATGGTTTACATAAAATTCACATAATTATGTTGAATCTAGTTTACATCCAATTAAAGTTGGTGTTTGGGTAGCAATATCTCGACGTCAAATTATGAACTCTATAGAAATGTAATATTACAAGAATTCTTCGAGCAAGTTCATGATGATAAATAGAGGGATGGATATTTTATGCACGATGGAGCTCCAGCGCATTCGGATTGAGCAACAATAGGATATTTAGAAAAATTTTATCCAAATCGTTTAATAAGTAGTGGTATATGGGCACCGACGTCTCGGTGAAATTAAATTTAAAGGGTCGTATAGGTATAATATACGACCAGCATGTACCTACGCCATTTAGTAGTTCATAAATCGAATATTTAATGCTATTTCTTCCACATCCGTCTTAACACAATTGAGGTATATAAGGTGGCCTAGACTATTAAACTGATTGTTATGTGAATTATATTTCCTCACAATGTTTGTATACTAGCGTCTACGAAATGGACAGTTGAATACAATCACCGAATGCGGGTGCTTAAAATGATATCTATTAAATCAATGTCAAGTTGTTAAGGGATGCTTCTTGAGTATAATAAATAGCAATAATCAAGGGAAAGAAACTTCATTAGCATAATATTTCAGTAAATCTAAAAGTTACTCATTTTGAAATTATAGATTGTTGAATTAACCAGAGAAGGTATTTGAAGTTAAGTATTGATATTGACAATTTTTTGTAGGATAATTGCATTTTACTGGTCAGAAGGCCGATGGGAGATTATTAATTAAAGCACCTCTATTTTGAATTGAGATCTGACATGGTGCGAAAGTAGGATACCTATCGGAATCTTATATGGTAACCTTACTGGTCAACCAACGAGAGCACGTAAACTCTAGTAAAGTTGCACTTAGAGCAGCTTATCTGTAAAGTTTGGTTCCACTCGTACTTATTCAAGTAACCACTTATAAAAGATGATTCTTCTATTGTAATCTTCTGATACATAAGAGAGTATAACTTTAATAATGTGCATTGGATCATATCGTTAATCGTTTCTGGAACTCTACATCTTCGCTTGCTAGTAGTACTTTTTATTCGAATTTTATCTACCATACCATCTAACACAGTCACTTCCATTGCTGGAGTAGGTAGTGCTCATGGACGCCCACCATCAATATTTTGCACTGATACGAAGTTTTCGGTCTCTCGTGATTAAAGGTGTAATCATCTACTGCTATTTACATCAGGGTTCACTCATATTATGTATTTTGCAATCTAGAAACTGTAATCACGTTACCATTGTATTGCAATGCTAAATAGGTAAGAACATATCAGCGTATTCATTATTCATCATTTAAGTACATCTTCGCTATAACTATAAACTCTAAAATATTTGACTATGAAGGAGTAGAAAACTGAACAAACAAAAATACTACACATACTTGTACATTAATTTCACATTAACATTATTTAAACAGTGGTAATAAACTGTGGCGGTAGCTCCGTTGGAAGAGCGCTCGCTTTCTGAGTAAAACGTCGATTTTGAGTTGTTTTCGAATACGAAGCAATACTCTGCAGTTCTATAAAAATCTTGCCTGCTACCCACCACACACAATTCCCCAATCCGGCTTGCAACCGTGAGATCTTAATGCTAAAAACCGTCTCTGGATATTCCGTCGTCCGGATTCGACATTAAACTGTAGTTTCCGGGTGTTTTTACTTTATCGCTGAGGAGAAACACGTGGCAGAGAAGAGGCCGATGCCCAGCAGTGGGACAAAAAGTCTGTCAATGACGATGATGAATAAAGATAATTGCATCAGCTATTGAAGATTATTTTATGCAAGTTTGGACATTGGGCATAGGAATTCAATTGTTGACTTGGTGTAGCACTTATCTCCAGAGGTATTCCTCAACGAAGTTACTTTAGTTAGTTCATGTTTCTACTGAAGATGGCAGCTTGTTGCCGAAATATGTATTTAGGTGTTGCAAATATTGTGGTGGTAAGGGATTTTCCAAAGTTTATTTGTTTATTTTTTTATGCAAGTTGTTAAACTTTCTTAAATAATAATTGTTGGGTATTTTACGGACTTGCACAATTGATATCATTAAATGTTACAGACTTATTAAAGAGTATTAAGTAATTTACCATCAAACTTTGAACCTCCATATTTGTTCAATTAACTACCTACATTGTGCTACCTACATAATGTTTCTTTTTATTAAATACTAACATCAGTTTATAAAAAAAACCAACTTATATTTTTTGTAAGCAACGTTAATAGTTCAATTAAAAATTAGTTCCTCGATATATTTAACAAGTAATATGAAGACCGTTTGTTGGTACTTTCCCATACTCAAGAAGACTTTTTCTATTTAACAAAGCCACTTCTCGCTTCTCAATGCAGGAATTTATTGCTTGTATTCCATTCGAAAGATTATCTATCACGCAACCTAAGTATTTATAACTTACCACGTTCTCTAAAACTATTCTTTCTATTTCCATTTACGGGGCTTGTTGCGTTTCTGAAAACACAATTTTTTTAGTTTGTGGTATTCGGTGTTGAACAATATCTCTCACTAGCTTGAACTAATTTATTATTGAACTCTTGAATGTCCGCTTCAGTATCCGATTACGACAGAGTCATCATCAGATCTAAAATTATTTCATTCCCCTTCTACAAGAATTTCTTCTTTCGCTTCCCATACAGCTTTCTTGTATATTGGCACTGAATAAATGTTTTTTTAGTTTGCAATGTTGTATCATATCAAACGCTCTGATGTAGCCTAAAAAGGTTAGCCAAACGTCCTCTTCAAGTGTTCATACCTCTGAAAGCTTCTCGTGTTCTTACATTGTTGCGAATGCCAGACTGATTTTGATTTAAGGTTGCTTCACATTTACGATATATCCGTTCGTGAATTATTTTGAGAAATATTTTAAGCACACGGCTCATTAAAGATATAGTTTGATGCCGATCGCATATTCTCGCATTTTCTTGTTTAGGAATCGTCATCAAGTTTGATTTTCGCAAGTCGTCCGAGATGTTTCCGAATCGTAAAACACGTTAAGGGCGAGTGATACCCGTACGAAATTTCTAACGAAGAGCGTTTTAAATGTAGGCAACACAACCAGCAATTTTCCATTTAGAATAATTTGTATCCAGAAAATACGTAACGTAAAAACTAGCGGAATATCTAGCGCTACCTGAAGTATTAACCCCCTACTGTGCAGGTTCCCTTGCATTGTAGGCTGGCTATATCACAGTTTAGACTTTAGAGTTTAAACCATAGCTGGGGGGTTGTTGACAATGAAAAATATCTAATTAATTAATTTTTATTTTATTTGATTGTATCCACAATAATAACAAATTTAGCTAAAGCTTATGTTTTATTTGATAATGTGGGTTCATCATTTTTCGGATTTGTTTTATTGTTATTACATAAAACAGTAAAATATAAGTATTTTAACAGTTACATTTTATTTCTTTTTCTTTATACAATTATTTTGTGCATTTATA
>JABXWE010042420.1:0-15657 GCA_014611495.1 Limonius californicus | reverse complement strand
TTTTCCTCGCTGAGCAGTGTTTCCCGAAAAGTTTTTGAAGAACTCCCGTTACCGAGCTCGACGCCAACCCTAGCGTCAAGGTCCAGCTGTTGAGCGTAAACCGCTACACTAGCTGACGTGTTATTGTGTAAGCAAAATTAAATAAACTGAATTTTGCAAAGTGAACTAGTCAGCTAAATTAAGTAGATGACTCAACTAAAGCGTAATTGAATTAACTAAAGTTTCAACCGCTAATTTTGCTGCCCTAGGAATTGTTTGAGATTCTCCCAAAGAAAAGAAATGCTAAATTTTGAGAATTATTTTAACAAGCTCACGTATTTGAAATTTTCTCCGATTCTTTTGAGATCGCTGTGAATAGTGGATAAAGCAATTTATGACAACTTCACTAAATTCAATAATAATGAAATAATTAAGACCACCCAAACAAACTAACACTTTATTTTAAAATGAAAATAAAAGAATCCCAACCGTCCCTAATATCCCCTCGCCTGACTACCTGGACTCGGCTATTTTTAGACGGGGCCTTCGGTATTGCCGGCCGGCCGCTTTGAAATTCTTAAGGTTGACTTGGAAGTGCATGACTGAACAGCGAATGCACATATGTATAAAATCCACTAAATAAACCCACCTGCAGCTATTTTTAAGTATTTTAATTGAATTTAGGTAGCCATCCAAAGGCGCAAAGCTATTTCGAGCGCTTGCCCGTGCGTATTGCAAATTAAACGCCGCCAATTCCCTAAACGAACGCGGAGTTCCGACACACGCGTGCACTCCGTAAGGGCCTCCGAACCCGACCAACCCCGTTAGCCCTTTAACGTTCCCGTAAAAATTTTAACAAGGACAATATGCCTTTGTCCATCGTTTCAGGGTGATTTAAAACAATTAGTTGTTCGTTATTCTAAGAACACAATGTCAGTAAGAGAAAAGTAGAAAAAGTCATCATGACCAATTTCTTTATGAGTTTGCGTTGTTTAAATTCTGAAACTGGCAACATTGTCATCGACAAAGAGTCATCGGTGCGTCGAACATGTACATAAAATTGTGAGCCGATTAAGAACTTTAACATATTTACAAATTTACCTGCTATGGAAATATTCCTCGGTGAGGAAAATATACAATTTCAGGTAAGATATATCAAACGCTTTCAAAATTTCGCTATACAGAAAAATTAGTTGTATAACAGATTCGACTACGTAAACTAGAGTGTAGCTGTGACATGTAAGTACCTAACTTGGTAACAATAACAACGAGTGATGATAACTGATAAATGGGCAAACCAAACAATTATTATAGGTGCACTTCGACAGGTAGCAGAAATCTATATGCATTCTGTTCTACTTCTGAAAAGTACTGAAAAAAGTAAAACAGGACTTCATGTTGTCACAAAACAGTTAAAATTTTTAAGGGATTTGTATTTTTATAAAGTAGAGCATAAATTACTAATAGAGTTCCATCACGTAATTTTTAAAATAAGTAGCCTCCTAATGATGGCTGAAAAATATATTAACAACTGGCTACATTAAATATCTGATGTAAAGGATTTAGCAATACTTTGTTGAACACCACAGAAATGATATTCAAATAAAGTATTTGCAAGAGGGACGTTCTGAAGGCTATTAAGTGCAACATGTACTATAACTAATAAAAGTTTTCACTAAGTATAACTATAAAAATTGTAAGCTTTGATTTTAAAGAAGAAAATACATTTCAAAAAGAAATCCAAAACCTTTCTTAACATTCAGTGAAGTTACAAAGCCTGGAAAGCCAACATAATAGCTTTCTATTTTTTGAAACAGCTAGTCTTAAGGTGTCGATGAGATTACACATATTTTAAGTACACAAAGTACGGAATTAAAAACAGCTTTACACTTCAAAGATGGAAGTCATACCGATTCTACCGAGGAAGATAGCCATCACTACGCTCCAGCTGTCTATTATTACCGTAAAGTGTTACCGTAAGGCAGTTATTTAAGATTGGGTCAATTTAGAAATTTCATCCCCTTATAAAATCATACACGTGTTATGGTAGTTCTCCAGGGCTCCTAGCGTCGTAACTATTAGCAGCTGCCTCACTGAACTACACGACCTCTATATTAAACTTCATAGTAATAATATTATAAACAGGCTTTGATTTAGAAACACAAACAAAATAGATAATAGACGTTATCCAATAATATAGATATCATACCGTTTTGGGTTCCTCGAATATAATAGCATAGAGTAATTGGCGCAAAGCAGAAATATAAGTAAATTTGAAGGAGTTTTTTTTTCTCATTCATTCATACTACCGTTCCCCCCCGGAACCGCTTTCGCATTACTTCAGGGGGGTGCGGGCGTCCCTTACATACTAAACATGCAAGCATGCACCCTGAACTTAACTAACTGAAATGCGGTCGCCCCAGCTGAGATTCGAAACCACAGCGGAACGAGCGCAATTCAGTGTGACCTCGAGTGGCAACGCGTCGCTGCGCTAGACCACCGAGGTCCCTGAAGGAGTTTAAAGAATTTCTAAACCAGCTGAGAACATAAACATTTGTGAAAGCTTTAATATACCTTTTTTATCTTACCCAAACTATAAGTGATTGACAATGCTTTTCTATTAGAGAAACAGTAGTTTGGCTTAAAGTTGTGATAACTTCGTTATCATAAATGTAGGTGGATTTTAGAATATTTTTACTACTTTGGAAATATTTTGATCACAAATTGATATTAATCTTCTGATAATTTTTTTATTTTATTAGAGTCTTGCATAGGTTGTCTGCCAATTAAAAAAAAGTATCTACGAATACCACATATACTATATCATTCTAAGGCTGTTTAGTAGCCCCTTAAGAACCAATAAATAGAAATTTAATTTGACAATCAGCGGATTAATTAAATTGTGCTCTGACAGGAAGGAGACTGAAGTAGTTACCAAATCAATGTGCACAGTATTAAGAGCACATTTAGCAAGTTAAAAATAGTAAAAGACTTCAAAGACACTCATACTAGGTTGTGCGTGCTTCATTAGTGAATATGTAGAATTAAAGAAAACATGAACTTCCCAAATATGTAAGTTTTATTTTTAATTAATTATATATGTAAAATGTGTAATATTATCTAAAAGGTACATCATATATCATTTAGAAGATGATACTGCAAGTTAATAACGGACATAATGAGTCCCGTCAGTTGGTTTTTCGCTGGAACTGTGCCACTGGCTTGTTTCCACTACTAAAATTTCAGTTTAAGTGGCCATAAATACGAAAGCACAGCATTTCCCCGCAGGTTCTGGTTGTTTAAGCAGATTTAATATTAAAACAAAGATATTTCACGATGTGGCCTTTGAGCTGACGGTGAGCACAGCACCATTAAGGTGATTAATTTAGCACTATCCAGAATGTCACATGGTTTATTTAGTTCGAAGGGGTAGCTTGATAAATGAAATAGCCATCGGTCTACCCTGCAATTAGTTCTATTCGGGATGCCCCTTCAATAGAAATTTACATACATCACGCATGCACATGCATAGAAACACATGTTTTAACCAGGATGCAGGAAAATTAACCATTAAACGGCAAATGAACACTTGGATAATTAATTCCCACCAACGTTTTCGACTGATTATATATACAAATCGTAAAACTCAATAGAAACACAAAATTATGATTAGACCACAGAGAACAATGGGTGTAGTGCTGATATATTATTCATTGAATTTGGAACTGCATTCTCATAGAACATTTGCCGCGGGAAGTTAATTCACCGAAATATTATCAAGCAATTGCTCCGGAATTTAAATAGATTAAGGATAATTTTTTATTATTTATTTGCCCATCCCTCTTAAGCACGCCTATTTAAAACCTTGGTATTCTCTAAAGCTAAATACATCTTTCTCGTGTAACATACGTGAAAGTAATAAACTATTTCGTAATGTATAGGCAGTAAAGTGCATACTAGCATTATGAAACTGTTTTTAACATGTTCTACGTCTTAAAATCGTTTCTGTTTGAGAACAGTTTCCACTTTGGTTTTAATTGTGGATTTTACAAACGAAACTATTTTGGATTTAAATGATTTTTCACTCCACCGCATTCATTGGCGTTTTGTCTCAAGATCTTACTGAGACACTGTTATGTGTAAAATGCAGTAGCATCCCGGCAGTTAGATGGGTGTGATTGGTTGCCAGTAGTTCCTTTTGCCGCCGACCTCCGTTCAAACTTTTTGAGTTCCTGTTGTCTAGGGAATTTTGGGAAAATTGTTCTAAAGTTGTAGGTGTAATTTTGAACTAGATGGGTAGAATTTCCTGAAGTTTTGATGTCAAAAGGGACTTCTTCTTGAGTTCTGGGCCGTGCAGATTGTGGTTGCTGGTCTAAGTGTAGAGGTGATTTAAGTTTTGGAAATTCCTGCGTGGATTATCTAAATCATCCTCATCTATAAGAGAATTTAGTCAGTTGTCTGCGAGTTATTTTGGTGTTTCGCTAAATTCTCTTTGGGTCTAGCCCAAATTAATTAAACACTTTACCAAAAACTGATACGTTACCCATCACATGCCGTGTGGAGTCTAGTGGGGCCGTTTTCCGAGCAACCAGCCGATCTCGTTTACCTATATATGTCGATTTCTACGTGCCGTCCGAAGTTGGAGACAATCAGCCCACCTAACAACCAAGGTTTGATTATTTTGTCCCAATGTTCTGTGATCTTTATCACGGGCGAACGTATTCAGATCTCGGTTGCCCATAAAAACCATCTCGGCAGGTACCAAATTACACGGGGGGAAGCCAATACTGTGTATATGTTATAATTTTAACTTTTTGGTATTTTCTACCGTTTTGAACTTTAATCTGCATTTGCGACTGGTCACTTACCATCAGTAGGTGCAATCAGTTTAAATTTTGTTTATCTGTTAGTCACTGCACTTTGATAATTAATTAAGACTATGCTGTTGTTTATGCGATACCAATTTGTAAACAATATTCTTATGCACTAACTTCAGTCTATTTTCACGGCTACGTGACTGTTGCAATTTAGACAATTGGTAACTTAACTTGTTGATGAGTAAAATTCTTTGTATTATACGACAATTATGCGGATTAATTAATAGCGTTAACGATTTCGGTTCGGCGCTACCGTTTACATTTTAATGCGTTGGTTAAGCTGACTTAACGCCAGGCATTGCGTGGTATCACCAGGTTCCGGAAATTCGTATTCGAGCTTTAATTATTATTATTTTAGCTTTGTGGATTTTTAGATCCATTTATTTTTAGATAGGAATTGCGTCCGCTAAATTGTTTTTCTTGTCATACTTCATTCGCCTGGGAATTTTCCCTCAATTCGAGTTTTCTCGAATTAGTTTGACCTGTTGTCTAAATCATATAATTTAATATTGCAGCTTTTTTTGTGTTAATATACTATAGCATTTTTGTAGTTTCTATATTTACCCAATTAATCTGCTGACTAATTTTGAGTCAGTTATAATTTATGGTCTTATCTCAGTGCTGGTTTACTGACTTATGTATTTAATTTGTGTTTTATGCAGCTTAGCTGAAATTGACGGAATTTTATGCATTCATTAAGTTGGATCAAATATTGAGTTTACCATTTGGTTTTTATTGCTACCTAGTATTTGTCATACAGGGCAGTAATTATTTTATTAATAATATTCGATAACTTGAGCTGAACCTAAAAATTGTAGAGGCACTCATATACAGGGTATGCGAATAATTTGTAACTTAACTGCTTATATTTAGCATGGTTGATATACAAGGTGTACCGACTTTTATTTAATTTATTAATATTACATTTACTGCTGATTTATTTGTTATTACACAAGTGTCCTTGCGAATTTTTATTATATTATATTTCTGAATATAGAGGCTCGATTTACAGCATTCACTTCACTTTGGTGTTTGATTGTGTCCTTGTTTGTATGTTGAGACCCGCAAGTTTTATTCTTCGTGGTCAGAGTTTACTCTTACTTGGATCCGTTAAGGTAGGTCATAAGAACTGCTGCACGACTATTGGTGAAGAATCTTGGCGCTCTTTTGAGAATTGTGTTGTGTGGGGGCTAGCGTGAAGATTTTTTGTAACAACACCCATGACTCATCACCAGTGACAAGGCAGATAAGGACTTTGTATTATTGTGACAAGTCTGAACGAAGTCACTCGTATGACTTAAGTGTTATTATTGTACACTTTTTCAAAATTTTATAGTGTTTTATAAATACAGAAAGAGGAGGAGAACTGCATATATATTGGATGGTATAATCAGCCCGAAAATATAAAAGATACTGGAAGAGCTATGTGTACACTACAACCTAAACCCATAGAAAAAAGTTATGTGGACAGACCGAGAACAAGATGGTGAAGTTACCTAAACTGCCAAATACTGGAGAGCAGGAAGACGAAAAAAGTGAACAGTTTAAACAAAGCCAAGAAATTAATATCAGTAGTTCTTCTTACATAGCCCTACTGTACAGATATAATAGGAATGTAATATTTTATTTCCCAAATACGAAATTCCATATTTTAAGTAATATTTAATATCAGTCAGTACCTAACATCTATAATCGGTAATAATATTTATTTTTAATTGAGTCCAAATCTTACTAATAAAATTGTTGAATACTGAACCTATTGCTATAATAACGTTAGACTTGAGTATAACCAGATGTTTGAAATCCACCAGATGTATCTACTACGTGGATCTAGATCAGTTTTCCAGGAAAGTCTTGTATTTGTATCATATTTTAATAGTTGTTCTCTTCAGTTAATTTTACTATTTTTGTTGTAATATTTTAAATTTTAAAAATAAGGATTTCTTCTTAAATACTATATTATATTTTTCGTATGGATCGTAATATCAAGTAAGACGTCATTAATGGGTATAATTTTGGAACCAGCTAGTTGCAATAACTGCAATATTGATCAAGATTATTTAGGACAAAGATAAAATCATTTAGTGTAAAATAGGTATTTATGTACCATTTAATGGTATAATAAAGAAATTATTTTTGCGTATGTCATGAATTGATACTAGTCCAGCAAGCATTAAAATGCTGATTAAATACCTAAATAAGTTGATAAATAATATATAATATTCTACCGCAAGTAAGCAAATTGAGCTTCTATTTGCTTAGCAAGCCTAAACCATTGCATTTTTCCGTATCAATAAATAAAGAAAACATGTAAATGTTAAATATAAGGACGGTAAAGCTATGAAAGTTCCAGGAAAATCGGCAGAAGCAGTTATCTAAATATAAAGAGATATATCTCATACTTCTAATTAATTATTGTCTTTCAATCTAAACGGGATGTACTATTTACAAGCATGCTTTATTAATATTACTTTGCACAATGTATGAAAAGGTGAAAACAATTACAAATTTTCCACAGTTTGTTAGAAAATTAAACTAGCTAGGATGCTGCTATTTAATCGTTATTATTGATCACAAATTTCGTTTGTATTAAATTTTGAAAATATTGTTACTACATGTAAGCAATAACGTACACTTCTTTAAACATGTACTATTAAAAACGGCGGTTATTACAGCAAATATTTCCTATGTGGAAAATTGATTTATATTATTTTACTTTGAAGTAGATTACATTTTCCACGGGAGTGTTTATTTTACAAATTGTAGAGCAGTGTCCGTTTGAAATATGAGAAAAAAAATTTTTTTTTTATAATTTCAGACAAACCAACATACTAGTTGTTATACATGGTACAGTTATTGTATAGTACATATGTCTTAAATAGCATAATGAGGTCAGCGGACTACCGCCCCTCAGTGGATAATTTACATCATTGAAATAAGTTATGTATGTTACTTATTATTAATGACTGTCACTAGAGACCTCAGAGCTTGAGAGCATGTCTACAGGTAAACACACGCTTTAACCGTCTGTGTATTTTACTTTGTCCACTGTTATAATGCGCTGCACTGGCACAATTTTTATTGTTCGCATAGAAATTTTTGGTCACTTTTTTAATGTTTTGGTCCATAGTAGGTATTTCTAGCTCTTCGTGTATTTGATGGTTCCTTGCATACCAGGGGGTGTTTACTGCAATACGTAGCACCTTATTTTGGAGCACTTGTAACTTCTGCATTTGTTTTTTAGGTGTATTACACCATACTGCACAAGCATATGTAGCAATAGGTCTTAAGATGGCTTTGTATATTAAAAGAGCGCATTCTAACTTCAGTGTGGATTTTCGGTTAGGATTGGGTATAGTAGTGCTAAGCGTGCATATCATTGATTAAGCTTTATATTAGTGTGGTACCCCCATTTCAAGCGTCGATCAAGATACAGTCCCAGATACTTTACTGCTGAATTGCTCGGGTTCCAAAGAATTGTTCTATCACAGATTGTCAGCGTGGTTGGATTATTTATTCTTCTAAGGTGAAAATTTTTGCTTCGCATTTTGTTGGGTTTACCTGTATTCGCCATTTACTAAACCACTCTGTTAATTGGCCAACTGCTATTTGTGCATCCGAGATGCCCGTTTCCAGATTATAATTTTGTACCACTATAGCGGTATCATCGGCAAATAACGCTAGTTCTGTATTTGTTATATCTGGTAAGTCACTAATAAAAATGTTGAATAACAGCGGTCCCAGTATACTACCCTGCGGTACACCTGCTAGTATGTTCCTAGTAGTTGAGATAGAGTTGAGATCCAGTATTCTAGTTAGGTATTGCGGGGTGTTACGTTGTAGAAGTTTATAAATCAGGCCTTCTTGCCATACTTTATCAAATACTTGTAGTAAGTCGAGAACGACTACTACCGTGTATTTTTTGTCTTCGTACCCTTTCTCAATCGTTTCAGTTAAGCGTAAAACTTGATGCACCGTAGAATACTTCTTGCGAAACCCATATTGAAATACTGGTATTGTATTATTACAAGTAACAAATTCTTGCAGTCTTGCTTGGATAACTTTCTCGAGTAGGTTGGAGATTGTTGATAACAGGCTTATCGGACTATAATTGTTGGGATTTGTTTTATCCTTCCCTGGTTTATGAATGTGCGCAAACTTCCATTCTTCGGGAAAATGGCCTAATATTAAGCAAGCATTCATGATGGTGCACAAGAATGCTAACGATTTCTTAGTTAAATTTTTTAAAATAATGTTGGGGATCTTGTCTGGTCCTGGTGTTTTCTTGATTTGAAGATGTTTAATAAACCGTTGTATTTCTTTTGGGGAAGTTGGTTTAATTTGGTCTGAAATTTGTGGCAAATGGTTGCGTACATAGTTTGTGATTTCATCTACCTTGTTTTTATTTTGATGTGTCACGTCTGCTGGTGAGCAATTTGTTTCTATTTGTAAGGCTATTACTTCACCCTTTTCTTGGTCAGTGGAATATGTCGTGTGTTTGACAGTAAGTGGTGGAATTAGAACTGGTTTTCTTAAAATTTTGTGTGTGACTTGCCACAACGTGAGATCTCGCGTTTCAAATTGCTGTATGTATTTTTGATAGCTTTGTATTTTATAATTGTCCAGTTCCCATTTTACTTGGTGAATGAATTGATTTAGTCGGGTTCTTACAGCGGGATCTCTTGACGCCTGCCACGCCCGACGAGTTTGGTTTTTCGTTTTGATTAGATTTAGAATTGCGTAGGGTGGTTGCATATAGTCATAGTTCCGCTTCTTGTTTTGTTTAATTGTTGCTTGTTCAAGACTGGTTTTGATGGAGTTTGTAAAGTTAACTATTGCTTGGTTAACTATTTCAGTATTATTTAGGTTCTTGGGTGCTTTGATGTTCTTGTCTATCTTGCTCTGGAAAAGATCCCAATCTATTATTCCTTGTATTAACGTTGGGATTGGTGGGTTGTATTGAGGTGCATGAAAAAAGGATATTAGCACTGGTAGGTGGTCCGAGTCCGAGTTCTGTAAGGACTGTTTGGTAAATTGGTTTAGTGAAATTTTTGTGTAGCACTATGTCAAGTATATCCGACTGATGGTCGCGGCGGTAGGAATGATAAGTATGTTCTGTTGGTGCCGATATTTGAACTGCTAAAGTTGTTATCCAATTATTTAATTTTACCCCATCAGGATTGTTGACTCTACAGCCCCATGCTGTATTTTTGCAGTTTAGATCTCCAATTAGTAACGTGCTTTCGTCATTTACAAATATGTCTCTTAGATCTTGTTCTGCCAGTTTCTTGTTTGGTTGTTTCTAGACGGCAATTATTTTTACCTTACTGTTGTCAGTAAGTTGTAATTTTATCGCTGTTGTTTCAAGATGTTGTAGTTTTGGGTTAGGCAGCGAAGAGTGCGTTAATTTCCGTTTAATTATGATTGCAACTCCTCCAGAAGCAATTGCTGCAGGGCGATCATTCCTGTAGACCGCGTATCCAGGAACTTTAAACGTTTCGTTTTCAATCAAGTGTGTTTCGGAAACGCACGCAATGTCAACATTATATCTAGATATAAAATTTATGAACAAAGATTTTTGGGATTTAATTCCGTTCGCGTTCCAGTTGATAATTGTTAAGTTGTGTATAGTATGTTTCTTATTTGGATCCATGTTGAATAAGTGTGGGAATTAATGTTGTGAGATAAGACATGATTTTATCTAAGTGAGGTATTATTAGGTCTATAATAGTTTTAATTATTATATGTAAGATGTCTGTCTTACTATCGTTTCAGTTGGTGCTATTATTTTGTGTTCCAGTAGCAGCGTCACGGTAAGATTTGTTCGTTATTGTTCTGGTGTAATATTGATAGTTTGAACTGTTGTTTTGATTTATTGTTGTTGCATTACTAGATGCTCTGTTGAAGGTTTTGGTGAAGCAACTGCAACCTCTATAATTTGCTGGATGCTCCTCCCCGCAGTTTACGCATTGTGGTTTGTCTGTAGGTCTTTTTGGACATTCATTGTATAAATGATTTCCCGTCCATTTAACACACCTCGGTTCTAGTCTACAATAGTTACGTGTATGTCCATATCTCTGGCATCGCTTACATTGAGGGATATCTTCAGTTTTTTTCTGGGTTCTGCCGAAATTACACTATAATTGAGTTTTGTAAGATTGAATATTTCGTTAGTTCTGTCGTTTTTAGTAATCTCAGCATTCATTATTTTTACTTCAGGTAAGGATATTGGGATGTTACGTATTATTACCGATAGGTGTAATTGACTTGCATTCGGGTCTCTGAAGGTGTGGTATTTTAACTGATTATCCGTGTAGTATTTCGTTAAGCTTCGATAATCGTCACTGGAGGTTAGGTTAATTCTTAGAAACTGACCCTTAGTTACAGTGGTAAATTCCCCCTCGACAATATTTCTTATGTCTTTTAGTACCTCTTGATAATTAGTAGCATTGTGAAGATATATTGGGGAGATTTTTGGTTTGCTTGTAGTTGGTTGACTTGAGGTTTCAGTAATCATGCTTTCTGATGTTGAGGATTGTTCTTGATCTTTGGCGTTATTGAGGAGATAATATTTAATTTGTGTAAGTAAATTATTTGGTTCGAATAAGTATCTTTTGCTAGGTTCGATAGGCGGCGACATACTGGAGCTATCGCGCTTGTTATTTATATTAGAAGCGTTAAGTGTCATATTTTTATTAGTGTGGGCCCTCCGACTGGCCCTACCTGATATTTGTCTGTGTTATTTGAAATAATTGTTTGATTTAAATTTAAAATAACAATGTTTATACGAAATACGAGTTTCTACTCACGATACAGCACAAGGCTACGGTTATTACAGCGGTCACAGCGAAAGTTTATCAGATCTGTTCACGACGGCTGTTCAACCGATACTCATGGGAAAATGTAAATCAGCCGTTATACTATTTTTTTAAATAGATACTAGGTCACTAACAACGACTGCTATGCACTGCACAAATTATATTATTTTCAATAAAATAGATTTCTTCCGGCCAACAAAAGGTTTAGTATTATATAGAACGTGATCCACAAAAGAAACCAATATCTTTCCGTTGTCAATATTAGTTTAGTAAAAATTACAAAATAGAGAAGTATCTATAAAAGTTCAAGATCCTGGATCGATCGTTATACAGATCCATTATCGGTATAAATGTTAAATCCCCAATCATATAATGTAATATCTGTCTGTAATACCAATCAAGCGATTATTCACGACACTTCTATACAGGTATGCCACTCTTTTACACAAACGTAAAATTAAAACTTTCATACGCATTATATTATGTATTCATAATGGCCCTTGTTAATTTCATAACCTGCATTTTGGCTTACAAGAATAAATCCATACTGTTATGAGAGCTTCAAACTAATCCTATGAAGCAGCCAGCACCAAAATAATCGTTTGTCTAAGTCAATTTCGTATGCCGCAGGTCATTTTTGCCAAACTACCGTCTTAAAAAGTAATCAATACTCTATCATTGAATAGTAAAACCAGAAGCAGCCACATAGAAGATCCACTAAATTCAACGTAATTTCTTCCTCTTCTTCTTCTCCTTCATCTTCTTATTCTTCTTATTATAGGCTAATAACCTGCTGATTTTGTTGATTTGAAAGAGCGAGATCTAGGACGCGGTTTTCAAGCAAGATGACCTGTTATAGCCTACAATGGAGTACGTTCTGTGAGCCCTCTTTGCACGTATGCCGGGCAGGCGGCTAACCTAAACCGTCGAATAGAGAAGAAAAGTTCCGCTACATGGTTTACGATTGTCAAAGAGATATAATAACCCGGGCCGACGGTTTAACGTACGCTCCGAAGCACTAGCGGTTGCATATGCCACTATACTGGTCCACCCAACCAAGTACCAGCGCGAATTGTGCTGGACTACAAATACCGCACGAACGGCGTCTGCAGTGCTCCGCTATGCAACCGATTCAACGTAATAAATTGCTTAAATTATAATAAACATAAATTTCAGTATTATACAAATTCGAGCAACTTATTTTATTAAAACTTTACAGAAGATTGTTAGGCGTCTACAAGTGTACGTAATGGAGCACAACCGACAAACTATCTTGCAATTACGAATACAATTAATGTCGATTAATTTGCTTCAAATCCAGAAGCATCAAACTTTCAAATTATGGCTTGCAAATTATATGAATGGAATTTCATATGATTACAAATAACTTACTAAATACGAGCCCTGTCCCATAAGTGTTGGCCTAGTCATAAAAAAAATGCATTTCTTATATTTGAGCTCAACTGGAGAAGCTGCATCCAATCGCATTATGATTTTTTACGTTTATACTTACTGTCTTATCTCTTATACAAATTGCAACATTTGTAGCAATTTTTAGACTAACTCGCTGGATATTTAAAAAGACGTAAGTATACTTGGTGTAATTTAACGCACAAATCATAATCATACTATCTTCGGGTTACGAAACAGATGCAAGTATTTGACAACTTGCAGTTGTTATTAGTGTCGTTAGAACATTAATAAAGTGAATTTGCTCGAGATTTATTGTTACAATGGTGCGAGGTAAGCCTGTTACTGAAGATGTGCGTAAAATAATCGTTTCCTTGTCACAATCGGGAAAATCTGCGTCTGAAATTGGAAAACTTGTCAGTTTGTCAAGATATACAATTCGCAACATCATTAAGTTATTTAAAACCACCAAATCTGTTGCACAAAAGCCTATTCCTGGAAGAAAATCTGGCGTTACTGATACTAACCGAAGAGCTTTACGTCGAATTATACAACAAAACCGGCGTTCCAATTATAATGAATTAAGTATTTTGTGGAGTGAAGCAACAGCAAAACAATTTTCAAAGTCCACTTGCAACCGAACAGCAATAAAAATGGGTTACAGGACCTGCAAGGTAAATCTAATTGCATTTTTGTTTCTGTAGAACCATATCACATCAATTTTCAGGCAAAAGAGAAACCTCTGCTTACTAAAAAACAAAAAAGGGATAGGTTACGGTGGGCAAAACATCACATTCATTGGACCCCAGTCCAATGGGCCTCAGTACATTGGAGTGATGAGTCACGTTTTGAAGTTTGTACAGGTGATAGTCGGAGTAGGGTTATACGATCCAAAGAAGAGGCTTTTCATTCTGATTGTTTGAAAAGAAAAGTTAAGTTCCCTGCTTCCGTAATGGTTTGGGGGTCGATGTCGTCCAGTGGAGTAGGTAAACTACACTTTGTAGAAGGGATTGTAAACGCTGCCAAGTATATTGACATTCTGGAAGATAAACTAAGACCTAAATTTGATGAAGCCAGGCGAGCTGGAATCGAACTTATTTTCCAGCAGGACGGCGCAGCCTGTCATACGGCCAAAAAAGTGAAAAGTTGGTTTTTGGAAAGAGAAATTTCACTATTAAAATGGGTTTCTAGCAGCCCAGATCTGTCCCCTATAGAGACATTATGGCACATAATGAAAAAAAAACTTCGTGTGCAACCTGCAAGGACTGTATCAGAGTTGCGCTCTCGCCTGCAAAATATCTGGAATAATTTTACAGTAGCTGAATGTCAGAAATTGGTGGAAACCATGCCCCGTCGGATAAAAGCAGTTATAGCAAAAAATGGGGACGTTACACAGTGGTAACTGTAGGAACCAAGTATTAGTTGTATAAAAGCATAGTCATCAAAAAGTGAGTAATCACAATTTTTTTGTTTGTTTCTTATATTATAGTTAGTGTGGATCAGTGATTTCCTTTATTTAAGGCATTAAGTTATAATTCAGTGAAAATAAATTAGTAGGTGTTTTAATTTTTTGCTTAAATAAGTCATTTCAATGATTTTATGCAACTGGGCCAACACTTATGGGACAGGGCTCGTAATAGACGTATAGACGGATCTAAAAATAACTAGTCCCCGAAAATTGTAGAAAGTCTTTAAATAAAACACGAAACTAAAATTAAAACCTCCTTCAATTTCTCATTGCGCGGTATATTTAATTGGGTTGGTGTCGGGTATCCAAATTTTTGTTTAAACAATCATTTTCTTCGCACTTGACAAAAGATAATTCGAAAAATTATTATTTTTGTGTAAATTAATTAAAATATAACCTTTGTCTGTTTCAAATACCATCGACAGGAATTTTGCAAATTTTGTAAATATTATTTTATATTTTTTGTCTTCGCCGTTAAAAGTCGAGACAAGTTACATATTGTTAAGCTAAACAACTAAGACTAAAACACAATAAAGTGCAGATTAAATTGATCCATTAAAATAATTAGAGCAGATTTACTACCGCTATGAAACTAAATATGTATGAGGTAGTCCATCATTCAGATCAAAACGTAGAAGTCGGTTTAGTAACCACAACAAAATAAAGAAATTCTGAAATCGGGTTCCGCCAAGTCCAATATCCGAATTAAGAGAAAATCCGGACAAATCCGAAGAAGTTTGATCTGTGCAGCTTACAACAAATCCGGAAATTCGAATCCGGATGCCGGGCCTACTTCGAAGTCCCAAACCTCTAATCTACAGCTGTGGCGATACGTTGATTATATTTTAGCTATGTTAAGCTGCATGTATGTATGTTATAGCAAACACTGGTGTTGACCTATTCCATTGAGGAATAGTTAGTAGTATGTATTCGAAAACTGAACTATTTGTTATCTGGTTGATGTGGAATTACGAATAACTGATTAATCGTCGAATTAATCCATTTACACAAGATTATTCGAATATCGTGTAGTAAGTATTTTAACCAATTAACAGGCGATACGTTTCTGAACAAACTATAGCCTCGTACTCCAGTGTTAGCACCT
>JABXWE010042418.1:0-17539 GCA_014611495.1 Limonius californicus | reverse complement strand
CTCTCCCTCTCCCTCCCCTCTTCTCACTCTCCCTTCCCTGCTTACTCTCCCTCCCCTCTTTTCACTGTCCCTTCCCTTTCCACTCCCCCTCCCCCTCCCCATATTTCCCTCTCCCTCTCCATCACCCTCTCCCACTCTCAGAAGAATCGATTCGCTTATGTTGTGTTATATATTTTCATTCCTGGCAGTTTAGAAATGCCAAGAATTCTGTGCTAAATTTACGACTCTCTCTTTGTATTTTCTTTATGTATTTCATAAATGGTCCAAATTGTAATTTTAAAATTGGCGTATGATAGTTTTAATATAATTCTTATAAATTTTCGTTATCAGTTTATATTACCTAGCATTGCCTAGATCATTTTTTTATATTCTTGTGGTAGTAGGCTTGTTTAACCGGTTGGTACGGTGAAACCGTTTCTCATTTAGTACATCAATAAGCCTAATTCAGTGATGTATTGCAAAATACTCTGCATTTTCAGATTAATGTCAAATTATTACAATATTTTGTCTACAAAAATGTTAGGCTTTAGAGCACTCGTCCCCTTCTGTATCCCCATCGTCCATCATCCCTCTAGCTCCTCAAGTCTCCGAACATTCTGCTATTTCTTTGCTAATTCATAGCAAATAAAACTGATTATTTAGTAATATTGATATTAACAACTTCTTCACGCTAGGCGCTTGGGACATGAGCTATATGTTGTCCTCATAGTCTAGCGGTAATAAAGCTGCTTTGCTCGGCAAGGTTTGACGTTGAATTCGCAGTGGGTTCTAAGCTTCGACAGTTTTTGAATTTTTCGATGCAACTGTATAAGTATAGCGATTTTATTAAAACTTAATTATTTTAAATATCAAATATTTAACGAGTCGTGTTCTAGAATTACTTGGTCAAATAGAATAATAAAATCATAATGGTAAGGGTATACACATAAGTCTCGCACAGAATGCATAATTTTGTTATTTAAAGTTTTTTTTAGAAAAAATCCTAAGATGCGTCTATTTTATTTTTGTTAAAGATATATCCTAGCGTAAATTTCTTTTCTATAGGCTTTTAATTCTGCACCACGAGTCACGTCGTCACCATTTGGTTTTTAAGTGGCAACCCCATTTTTCTCCGTTATTGTGATAAACGTGATCATCTGTTAAATGCTGATATAACATAATTAGTACCCCACATAACAATTTTTTGACGAAAATGCACATAAATTCACAAAATTCTGAATTTATTTTTCATGAATGTAAAAACATTATGAAAATAATTACGTATCGGAAAGGTTAACATTGTCCACCATTAACCAGTTGGTATTGACCATCACGTGTAAAAACACTTTGTGTCGCACCCTCAAGAATTTCTGAGCTGATACTTTCCATTTCTAAACGAATCCGACGCTTTAAATCGTCTAAATTGTTTGGCCTACTGACGGAACCTCATGATTTCATATCACCTCATAGAAAGAAAAGCGAGTGCCATTTGAGTGGCCTCCGCGATCACTTGACTTAAAGCGGATAGATTTCTTTCTATATTGTCATGTGAAATCGCGAGTATTGTAACATGTAAACATAAAAATACGTGCCTGGGACGGTAGGGAATTTACAAATGAACCGTTGGTATTGGTTCGCGCCATAAAAACTTTCGCCGAGAACGGCACTTTTAGTCCAAGGGCTTTTTCAGCCACTTTAACGGCTAGTTTTAAATGTTATTGTTATATTGTAGTTGAGCAGTTTACCTAAAATAAGTTTATTTTTATTATTGCTTTTTTGTATTTCGAATTGCTCTTGGATCCTTATATTTTGTTGTATTTTCTTATTTGTGTTTTTATTACATTGTTCTACCGCCGCTGCATCTTTATTTTTTATATAGATACTTTACCAATAGCACGTTTCGTTTCCCCACCATTTTATTGTACAGCTACAGGATATGTTACTCGCAGAATATTTTTCATGGCATTATTCGTTTAAACTTAGTAGAATTAAGACATATTTGTAAATATTAAATGTGGCAATAAACACTTATATCCACAGACGTTGGACTGACAATTTATTTTATACTGAGAAAAAGTCAACAATCATTTGTGTATTTACTGTTCAATGAGACTTGCCTCGCACAGTATTGAATATTATATATTTTTGCATATAGGTATGTTCATTCAATGTCAATAAAATGTAACCTTCTTATTTATTCTTCTAAATAAATCCTTCTTTGAGTGAGGATCCCTTACCAAATTAATTTTGTTTGACATTGCTATATTCGGGTAATTATTAATTTTAATTGCGTTAAAGAAAATACACACAAACCGGAGGGTTAATTTAAAATTCAATAAACAACGAACCTGCTGCTGCTTCGACGAGTAATAGGTTAATTTGCCCTAGGTTTAGCAATTTATATTAAACAGCGTAATTGCGCACCGATCGATTGCTTGTGTTACATTGATTTGTTTGCTTTTACCTCAATTTTGTGTTTGTGTTTCGGAACAATTATTAACATTCACATGGTCTTTCAATTTTACAAACTGATTTTGTGTGATGTTTAGCCACACTGGAGAAACATAGAAGTTTATTTGCCACTATTAGTCTAAACCTTGGTTTTGCTTTTGTGTATTTATGTGGCTTTCGTTTGTCGAAATACACTACCAACACAGTATTGTTTGTAACCTTAATGTGCGACCTTAACTTTAAGCGATTCTGATTCTGATATTCAATAAAATTGTGAAACCATTATTGATATTTATGTAACGAAGTCTACGATCTTGGAATATAAAATAAAAATATTAAATTAATAATATCGAATGCAAGAAGATCGATTAATGTAACTATAAATAGTAAAAGCTCCATGAAAATATTTTAAGTGGCTATAATAGCAAGTGGTGAACTATCATTACAGCAATATTGAATGAAAATATGTTAAGTAATTATGATAATTGGACAGAAATATATTAAATGATCATACTGACGAATGGCAAAAGCTTCATGGCCGTAACATTGAATAAATATATGTTGAATGACGATAACGTCAAAAGACAAAAGTCAAAATGTAGACTGGATGTATGATATAAACATAAAATATCAATCGAACAACAAGCATTGATACTTGTTTACCATTTCCTATTAGCTGCAAATAAGGTCAAATATAAAAAAAACTGAGTACAATTACAATTTATTTTATTACTATTACAAGGCTGTAAGTACACTGTATTATTGATTCATATAAAAATGTACGGAAATAGGGTCATCTGCGAATATGTGGAGTATCTTAACGTTTAACACTGCATTCTCGTGAATTCTAAAACAGTCAAATGCAATTCTTGTAATTAATTACTTGAATGTTAATGCTCTGAACAGTATGGATTTTGATTATATGATATCTGTAATCAGTCTCGGACCTTAAGATTTATTAAGATTAAGATGTGTATCGATGTTCGTTTAAATTTCAAGACTATCAATTTTCCAATCCGGTTGCTTAGTTTATTTTTTAAATGGAAATAACTAAATTGGCTCAACGTTTTTACAGGTGTTTTGTTTTATTCTATGTAGTTAAAATGTTTTTCAATGCCAGAGGTATTTATGGTATTCTTCCTGTTGTACAGTTGTTGACCAGAAACATTACATTTTCAATTTCTATGTCCCATGTACCATATAACTAGCAAAAATTTTATAATTACATTTCCCGATTTAGTAAGTGTCTCAAACCGCTTCTTGTTGGTTTAAAGAACCGTTTTTTCCCTTTGATTGTTTTAATCAGCTGCTTTTGAAGAAATGGACTAGGTCAACTGTGATGTTTTAGTTGTTCTGAATAATATTTAATTTTTCAAACATTGTTTCCTATTTAAATATTCAATTATCAAGTAATCAGTGTTTGTCCAAATATGATCAGCAGACCACAAGTGATCTGTGACCCTCAAAGAATGTGGTCTGCAATGGTTATAATAAGAAAAGCGACCTGTGCCAGAAGATACTTTTATAAAAATTTTAAAAATCATTACTCTTATTGCTATGGCGCTTATTATTCTCATTTTTTTCTTTCTTCGTTCTTTATCAATTCCTCTTTTACCTTACGGTGTCGGGGTTGTCATTCATACATCCGGGATGAATTGAAGGTGATGGGTCCTCTTTGGACTTGCATAATGCTGCTCCCGCTCCCTTCAACTACATTCACTCTCTACATTTTCACTATTTGTGTTAATAGTACGAATGATGTTGTGTGTGACTTTCTTACTTCTCCTGGTCAACGAATGGTTAGGAGAAGCGCCGTTAATTGTAACCCAATGTCGAATGGTTACCGAGCTCGATACCGACCTTAGGAATTACAGAAAAATTTCTGCTTATCCCAAGGTTCGAACCGAGGACTTCGCATTGCGAGCCTAGCCCTCTTACCACTAGGCCACTCGAAAAGGTTATAAAAAAAGTTTATAGATAATCTTATCTTTATTGTATTATTTCCTACAAAGTTGTGGTCCAGGTATGTTTTAACCGTCTAGAAGTGGTCTGCTAATATCAAACATTTGATAAAAACTACTTTAAACCATTTTCCAAAGGTGCAACAGTACAGATATAATTGAATTGCTTCGTAATCAAATGATCCTGATTCCTTAGTAGAAAACAGAATAGGCGGTGAAAAGGTTGATCAGTCAGTCAGTTGGTCTGTAGTCCTAACCTAACCTTAAACGTAATTATCTATTCTAAATTCGTTTTTGCAGCAATTTGCAAATTTGATATTTACATGCAGAATTTTGTTTTCGAAATTTGTCAATTCTATGTCTACGTAGCTTCTGCTGTATCTGCTAAAATTTTTTTTGTCCCTCGGTATTCCATAACTTTGTAATATTCAACAGATAATTGCTCTAGCAGAGTCTTTCTTGCTTAAATATCCGTCTGCAAAAAGCTTTTGTAATGGGTTCAAATGGGAAGGTTATTGTAAATTTATTTGTGTGTATTACACAAATAATTGATCGATTTTCTTAAAAGCAACTCAGATGGATCGATGTTTAATATAAGATTTTGCTTTTACAGATCTACAACAGTATATTGATAGGGCTTGTCTAAAATCGTTCTGATATTAATGATGTTATATTACTTCAATTGCGTGTCTTCGTGTTTAGATAATCATTATAATGAAATATATGGGGTGGTAGACCATTTTTGTATATTTAAATTATGTTTACAATTTGAAATTTACGGCTTTTTTCTACAAACAGTTATTCCATAGATTTCATTGCTCTTGTTACGTCGATGTTTATATTTTTACAACAACCTATTATTGTTTGGTGTCCATGTAGTTTATAGTTTCTAGTTGCATGATCTTGTATTTGGTTAGAACTTCCTCTCTTGAAATTTGCATTCATAAGACACACCATTTACAACTATGTATTTGGTATAGATTGGTGTAAACACTACTAATCACCTGTTCAGAACAAGAGGACACCAACTTCACTGAATAGCTATTATTGACATCTCTTACTTTTAAAACATCACATTTTACGGTCTTGCCAATCCTGCTGCCTGTTGCCAGCATCAAGGTGGCCTTCCTCGATTCTTTATCTCGGATGGTATCTATTTCAGTAGCTTTGTAGGTCATCTACTATCATACTACCAGCATAAAACCGTTTCCAACAAAAACCTGCAAAATCTGATCTTGCTTGCATTTTACCCGTTTTATAGGTAATAAGAAGCCGACGCAAGAGGGACTATGACATGGCAGGTAGCATTCGTGGAATATTTTTGAATTGATCATAAATATAATTATTATTTTGCAATATGCTAATACGATTTTTTTAGTGCACACGAAATATACTAACGATGTATGTACGTTTAATATAAATATAGAAACTGGTTGTCAACCCTAATTGGTGAATAATGTAGCGCACAACAAAGCCACTATTAGGTTAAACGTTAATTCCTTAAATACAACGTAGCTAGTGACCGACTAAAATGCTGATATTTATTGATAAACCCACATGATATGTAATTATAAATGAATCCTCTTTATATGTAAATGTTTTAAGTTGTTTCGTACAAATATATTTCAACTTTGACACTGAGCTTTTGGGTGTAAGGAGATTTCACGTTATTATTTCGGTATGTGGAGGCATTTTGTTGAATTATCGTATAATGATGCTAAACATCTTATTTTAGATTAGCTGCGCGTTAGTAAACATGTAATAGGTAAATTTGTCAGAAAAATGGTGTAAAAACATTCCTAGATGTTAGCTGTTTATAAAAAGAAGTGTCTTTTCCATCCGATGCCTGTCGCAGAGAAGTTTACGTAACCCCATGGTTCTAAGGTGTAGTAATAGTGCAGGAGTGCTGTGTTCAGTGATCCTGATAAAGGTGATTGATCACTGTTAAGTCCACTGGCCTTACCTTATTCCTCCGTTTACAGTCAAACGCGTCGGGCGTCGGGCCATCGGTTATCGAGAATTCATGTAGCTTTTGCACTTTCATCACGTTATCTGCTCCTGCTTCATAAATTTCGGATAACAGTAGATCCGACTCGTCCTTGATGTTCCTTCGACGCGCTGATACATTTATTACCCGTTTGATTACCGCCTTAACCGATTTGATAATGAAATTCTCGTTATAATTTTGACTAAATACTTACCTTGCGTCATAAATTGCACTTTAAGGGCCACATTAATTCTCCAGTCCCAACCCTTCGTAATGGAAAATGGAATTTATTCGAAGATGGGGCAACAGCTGTAGCATTTTGAGATGAAAATGTTGGGATTTAAGGTAATGCTCGTTTTATTTTGAAGACCTTCGACTTGATTACCTTAAATGTCTAATTTATTTCGGAAGCAATTGCTGCAGGGCTCTTGGGCCATTCCATTCCTCTGTTGCTCTTGGATGATAAATTTCGAAAGTGCGTAGAAAATTATAGTTAGTACCAAAGGGAAACATTAATGCTTGCTCATTCATAATATAATCATTCGAGCTTCTCATTGCTTTCGGCACGAATAATTCAAGCTAGATATTATTAGGTTGTTCGCGACTTACTCATTCTCAAACGAAATTTGATGATCTATTTCGAGGATGCTTCAAATTAGCTTGATGTTTATATGTTAATTTTCCTGTTCCTGCGTCCCAATGCTGAAAGGGTTTCGAAAGATTGAACGCTACGTTCGAAATTAACCTCGCGTGAGTGGCTACCTATTTTTGGACCTATCATGTCAAAAGTCAATGTGTTTCTTTATATTAAGTTCGTTACTCTTCGCGTAATTTGAGCTGACAGCTATTTCTTTCCAGAAGGATATAGAGACTCCTGGGACTTTTACCAAATTATTCTTGTTTATTTTGTTAAGGCCACTCTTGGTTTAGGTGTACTTTCTAGTGATTTGTGATGGTTTCTAATTATTACTCGAGTTTCACAGCTATATAGACGATGACGCAATGTAGCTGGATCATAGAGGGCAGATCTGTGCAGTTGCTTTTACCAACTGCCGAAACTTAAGTGTAGCTTCCATGTAGTTTTAAAAATTTGAAGTTTTCTGTCATTATCCTCGAAAAAGTTTTAACAAATTGTTATAACCTTTCTGTGATTTATTTAGTTGTTGATACTGAGATAATAATTAGATAATAAAATTTAAATTTTCATGCTCCAACGACAGGTGTGAATTATTTTTTCCTACCCTTTCCTCATTGTCTACGAGTCACTAGTTAGTTGCTAACTTTCTACTTTCTTATACTCCTAGTATTGTGACCGCAAACATCTTCGATATCGAGTTTTTGACAGATATTTGCGTTTTTACAAAATGTCAGTTTGCGTAAAAGTGAACATGAGGGCCTCAATAACTCAGGAAGTCACACTAGCGAATCATCTGCGTTTCTATACTAAACTCTTTCAAAAATAAGCGGTACGTTACATTTGGGCGCCGCTATTTTGGCGCCAGATCATTTGGGCGCCGCTGTTTTGCCGCCAGAACATTTGGGCGCCCGATTCGTGGTTGGAAACCAACCCCAGTATAGCACACATTGATAAAAGCTCGTTTTCAGAGATTGTTAATAGTACGATATTAAGTTAGTGTAAAATTATTCAAATAAACCATATTTGTTCAAGTAAAATAAAACTAGAATGAAAATTTAACATGTTTATATTTTATATTCATCAAATATCTGCTTGCCTCCACTAATTATCCTATTAATGCTCTTGCACTGTTCAAAATTCCTTCTAATGACCATTATCCGTCTCATGTTTAAATTATACTAAAATATACTGTTTTCCGATTATTCATGGGGCGGTATTATTTTCTCTTTTTCGTTCTAGACATGACAACATATGTTTTATTTACTATAGAAATTGTCTACAAAAGTATATCACTTCAAATGAGTTTCTAGGGATTTTACATAGAAACAAACAGGTGAAACTAAATAAAAGTTTGTAATAATAATAAAATAAGAACGGCGCCCAAATGTCCTGGCGCCAAAACGGCAGGCGCCCAAATGTCTCGGCGCCGAAACGTCTCGGCGCCGAAACGTCTCGGCGCCGAAACGTCTCGGCGCCCGAATGTCTTGCTACGAAAAAGAAAGCTTTTACGATTATTTAAAGATTTCGATTTCAATGTCTTTATTAAAAATCCCCTTATATAATCGGAATTTTATCAAAGCCGTAATAGAATTAAAAAACATTGCAGTAAAAATGACTATCATATTTGATAAAACATTTCTCAAAAAATTCAATTATATTAAAAATCTTTGAGATTGTGGAAGGACCTATAGATTATAAAAATTTAATCATGTATTGCTGTGGATCCATCCTAAGTGCGTTCGATGTTGAAGAGTTTATTTCTAGATGCATAACAAAACCCTAAACTAAAACCTTTTATATCAATGTATAAGGAAAATATGCCAAAGGTAAGATATGATGAGGGTGAAGATTCTTTTAAAAATGTATGAAGTAAAAGTTTCCGTGTTCTTAGTTCAAGTAAGACTTTCAATATCTATAGTATGAACAAAAAGTAAACTCATCAGGGGTGCCTGTGCAATTTGGAAGTTATGTACCACAAAACAATTAACGGTGACAGTTGTTGTATTTCACAGTTTTCGTATTTCATTTTCTAATTATTACAGTTGTATTGTTGATTGTTACTTGTGAATTTATAAATCGTTATGTTACTTAATAATAATAAAACTAAACAACGAACTAACATGTTCTTATTTAAGTGAGGTTATAACGTTAATATCACTAAAAGGGTCTCTGTTTTACCAGCGGAGGTTGACAGGATATTGATATTTTGTGCTTTTTTAATTCACGTGACTTAAAAATTCCATAGGCACCCCTGATGAAATTACTCTTTGCTCATACTAAACGTGTAAGCTTGTAAGCGCACCTTGTTTTAGTTCGAATTTGTGTATTCAAGTTAACGATTACAGTCTCACTTAGCATACGAACTGCTAGAATGTTCACCATAAACATCAACCTCAGGATCACGTATCTACAGAAGTATTTTTACTTTTATATCATAAACATTGTTAGTATTTCTAGCCTTAGGTATTATTTTGCAAGATAAACGTATAAGCAGGGAATCTACCAGGGTATTTCCTATTTCTGTTTTTGTACAGTTCTATGTGTGGGAAAATTCAAACGACTGTTTGCCCTTTTGTTTCTTGTTATTTTTGACTAGTAACTACCTGTCAGAACAAGAAATTCCGACAAGTATGTATTTGCAATGAGCAGTTAACAGTGTTTTAATTTACGTTATTATAAGGACGTTTTAGAGGTTAGGTTAAGTTGACGCTGTTAATTTTAAGCAAAAACTGTTTGAAGTTTGAGAAAGTATACCTAAACGAAATGGTTCGCCAATTGTGAATATTTAATTAAATTAATTTTTCGTATTCTTTGTTCTAAATGTTATTTATTAGCTGCGAATTGTTTATTTAAAGAGCTGAAGGTGTTTTGTGCCAATGTACGAAAATTGTAAATTCCTTTTTTATTCGAGACCATAAGTACGAATTGCTAGATATAAACACAACCATAAACGTACACGTTTATTTTTATGTACCTACTTTCCAAAATCTCCCGGTGCTCATAAATGAGGGCTATTATCTCGTTTTATGCTGGAAATCTTACCGTTCAGGAAATAGCAGCTTCGCGAATTGTCCATAAAAATAGATTCTTCAAAAAGTGGTTGTTTTGTGCCAGCTAGATTTGAACTTTTTAATCATGGCTTGCGATCTACCAACATATACTGCTCTGCTAGGAAGCCTGTGGCAATTGGATCAAATTTCTCGGGAAATTATCGTCTGGTAATTGGCATCCGATAAAAAAGTTGCTGGAAGGTGTGTCAACATTGAAAACTGAGCTAAATAATGATCAGTTTTGGAAACCACATCCTCTGTGTGTTATTCGATATTTTTGGCAAGGTCTTTTGTTGCATGTAGCCTTACACATTACCCACATGGCCTCTTAATTAGTAGATGTCGATGTTAGAAATGTCTTTGGAACTATTTCAGTAGAAGCAAGACAATTAGTTCAGCAACAAAAATGAATCCGCGCTTTATTTTAAACGATAAAGTTACTTAGGCGTTTCGATAATGGGATATTTCTTGTAGTTGTTCTTCTCCACACAATCCAATAAAAAAGATGTCTCTCGCAAGGTGATACTTTTTCTGAATGTTTAAGGATCAACAAATATTGGTATTTACTTATAATCGTGTAAGTATTCGAGAGTCAAAAATAAAGAGTCTCCCTTACAAAATTTAAATATTCATTACCGCTGCTAATACTTTATTATGAAAACCAAAGTTCTATTAATAAAACTAACGACAGACTTGGTTTAAAACCTAAAACAACAATAATCATTTTGTTATTTTTGAGTATGCCGTTATATTTTAGTTAATATAAGTTTTTCAAAACTGCTAAAAATTTTAAATAAAAAGTAGGCTGTTGGTTTCGCATACAATGTTTGTTGTATTGTGCAGCTTTCGACTAAATATGAAAAGTCGTTTCCAGGTTTTCTTAAATTTATTTGTCATAATATAGAATGTAGAACGTTTTATAAGAACAAGATACTTGCAAGGAGTACTAAAATCGGTTTTGTGCCTATAAATTATAAAAATGTGTGTGAAAAATATTTTTATATAAAATTGCTTTTGAGTCGGCTATTTTTAAGTTAATGCTGCCACCCAGTATATTTTAAATTACAATTCTTGTATTCGTGGTATTAAAATATGCAGTATTATATAAAAGCTTACTTGAGAACATTTTACAATTGGAATGTGAGCGCTAATATGTATGTAAGAATTTCATAAAATTTTATTGAAGTTTTTTCAGAAACAAATATTAATTTCGCCAAATCCGTACTCTTACTTTTTATGGATGTGTAATGGTATTATAAATAATTCAAAGTGCTGATATTTGTTTTTATTTTTTCCAGGTAAGCCAGAATCGTTAGCAGATTTTTATGGCGTGGAAAATGGTAAGCACTTCCAGTCTAACTTGCTATGTTTTCTCTTTATTCGTATTTCAAATTAACCTAATACAATGCACGTCGGTTAATGCGATCAGATCGGGATCGGGACTCGCGGTTTTTGATAATAATAATCCATTGATAATAATAGACTGCGAAGCCATCCCTCCGTTGCTGCAATTTCCCATTTTCTTCGCAAGTTTTTCCACTCTTTACAGGTGCACCATGTTGACGGACATTAGCGAAGCAGAGATTGAATACAGGTTCCACTTAATAGTCTTTTCCGGGGCAATTTCTTATAGTATTTAAATTGTCATTTTGCTTTGCAGCATCTTCCGTTTCAACAAGTTTTTTTAATTTACAAAAAATTGGTTGCAAAATGTTTACTTGTGGTGCTGCATTCCGCTGGCTTATTTTCTGCAACTTATCTATTCTAAAATGTTAATTTTTCCTTTTAAGCTAAGATATCCTTTTTACGTCGGCCATTGCAAAAGTTTAGATTAGAACTGAGTTAGCTGCTGCCAACCAGCCTGCAAGCTGTTGTTACAAGAGCGGCAGAGAAAGGTTTGATACCCCTCGAGCTTGAAAATACAAATAAAAATGCAGTCAAATAAGGTTATTACTCGTGGACGAAAACATTCCTAAGAAAAAATTGATAACATAAACCGAAGTCATGATTATTATAAACGATGTTTTTCCTATGTAGTTGTACACGTCTGGCCTGTTCTTCGTCAAAGAGCTATCAATACCTGAATGATAACATTATCCGTGATTTCAATAAGCGGCCTGCAATGTACCAGCAACAGCTACAAATTGACTAGTAGTTCAGTAAACTGTGTACAAATTGTTTCGAACGCCAATAGTGCGATGAAAAACAAACTTCCGATTTTGGAACGTAAAATTGAAATTAATGAACCATGTTAATAATACAATTGATGTAGCATATAATAATCCTGACATATAATGCAGCTAGCAAATGCGGTGTAGTAAAGACTGTTATTTGTCAGGATAAAATCGGTACAACCCGATTTGTGCAAAATACAGTCATAATCCGGTTGTTGAAAATAATGGCAAACACCTCGCTAACAAAAAAAGCAAACTAGGGATTATTATAATTGATGACGTGTGGGTTTTGCTTTAACCCGAAATGTATAAATATGCTAAACGTAGAATTCATTTAATTAAATTTTAGGTGGAGAAAATTTTCTTTAGATTTAAACGTAATATTTTCTTAATATCTTTGACATGTACGATATTTTGTCTAATGTGCGGTATCCTAAACCAAATATCAAGGAGCCTTGAAGATAAAGAGTTCTGCACGGCGGTATTCCTGGATGTTTCCCAGACATTCGACAGAGTGTGGCACTCTGGGCTGCTCTACAAACTTAAACAACTACTCCCAAGCTACTACTACTTACTCCTTAAATCCTACCGAACAGACCGCTATTTCTCAGTCAAGCTCAACGAGTTATCCTTATACTACCCTATTAAATCCGGTGTTCCACAGGACAGTGTCTTACGACCTCTCCTTTACCTCATATATACTGCTGACCCGCCAGAAACCAACAACTCAATTATCTCCACTTTTGCTGACGATACAGCCATCATATCTATTCATGAAAACCCTATAATTGCTTCCGAAAATCTCCAACATCATCTAAACCGGATCTCTGAATGGCTCGGTAAATGGCGTATTCAGATAAACGAATCTAAATCGGTCCAAGTAACATTTACCATGCGATTAGTGTCTGTCCGCCGGTCAGTATTAACCACACACCTATACCCGTGAAGACGGAAACGAAATACTTGGGACTACATCTGGATCAACGGCTCACATAGCAGAAACATATCAAAACCAAACGCCAGCAGTTAAATCTTAAATTCCGCCAAATATACTGGCTTATCGAGAGAAAGTCCAAACTATCCTTAAGCAACAAACTGTTACTGTACAAGACAATGCTGAAGCCTATCTGGACTTAGGTATACAGCTGTGGGGATGCGCCAAGCTAACACGAATAAAAACCATCCAACAATTCCAATCTAAAACACTCCGCGCCCTGGTGAATGCGCCTTGGTACGTTTCCAATCTGACGAATGACGGTACACGAAGATCTCGGTATTCCATTCGTAGTCGACGTCATCCAGAGATTTGCAGAGAACTGTGTAACCCGGAACCTCCAGGCACACAGCAACGAACTAGTCCAGCAATTATCGCACGACCACTTCAGACGCTTAAATAGAAGATGGCCTCGTGATCTGCTAACGGCACCGTAAGTGGAAGGAGTACTACAGGAGTACCATTGATGGATGGATTCTCCTATCAAGCCTTCTGAATGTCATCTCATTTGCTTAATACTCCATGTAGAGTAGATTGTAAATAGACTAAAATAAAAAAAAATATTTATTAATAAGAGAAGACGTTAAATAATTTGGTTAAATGAAGGTGTCGGTTGCTTCTAAGTACATATTTCTTTACTCAGGGAATTTTTCTTCGAGTTTTATTACAATGCTGACTAGCTCGGCAAATAATTTATTATATTTTTTTGCAGTTGTTGGCAAGGATTACTATGGCACGGAGAAAAACACGAATCTGTAGCATAATGAACGGAAAATCTTAATTTATTTTGATCCGCGTATTGAAATTAATATTTATAATCATACAAATTGCAGTAAAAATATGGTAACATTATTGCATAATGTGTTTGTTAAAGGCAAAGTTTATCATACTATTTTTGTCATTTTTCACGAATTAAGATATAGATATCAAAAATATAATAGTTATAAGAAAATGTATGAATTAACAATACTAGTACTAGGAAATAGATTTGTAAACAATATACAATGTCGACAGTGAATTTCCAATTAATACTTGGCAATTATTGATTTTCACAACCAAAACGCATGTTGCTGTATTTAATAGGATTCAGTTGAAGATAACTTCCGACGTCTTTTCTTTTTCATACCCTATAAAGAAAGTTGGCGTCCTTTCGCCTACTGGTCTATGGAGTGTATTACCAGCGAAACAACAGGAACCTACAGCTTAACGTGAGTTCCTAATGAGGGAAATTCCTTGCACTTTATCCTCAGAGATGTGTAACTACGACATCGTAAATTTTTGAAGTGAGTTCTTCGCTTGTTAACCTGTAAAGAGGTTTCTACTGTAGCGGCAGCTTCCAAGTATTCCACCGAATCCATAAATTCCTCGGACGGAATGCGTTACTATAGCAACTAGGTTTTCCCAGCGGTATGAACAATGGAATCAGCTTTCTCCAAGATGATGTCATGTCCACTGGGAACGAAGAAGGGTTGAGAAACGCAGCCCGTCAATACGAGGACTACCACTCATACATCGACACTGCTGCGGAGAGGTCGATTGCATTCAAGTTGTTCATATTTCATTATTATTATTATTATTTGTGTTACCGTAGTTAAGTTCATTCCTTATTAAGTCTTTGCTTACATGCATAGTGTGCAACCCAACGCTGAACTACAAATATAGGCAACATAATTAATACTTCAGTAACAATGGTGGTTGTCCTAATGCATTTCAGTTACCTGATTTTGGAATAATCCTAAACTAGGTTGGAGATTGAACTTGACACACGTAACTCGTTATCAATGCCGCTACAGCTTATGTCTTTTGATTTTATTCAAGTTCAAATTCCGTCAAGTATGTATAATAACAATTTTGAATTTAGGACGTTAGCTTCTAGATATTCTATTGTTACTACAGCAATTACAAACTTCTTTGATATTTAGTTAAATAAATACTAGAGTACCTGAGCTACGGAAATGAAATTTTTATTCTTGCAATAGTCGAGCCCTTTTCAAAAAACTTATATTGTTAAATTTGAGACTGCTATTTCTACAGAAAGTTGTAATATAACATTCCACCTTCTTGGAAAGTTCGAAATATTGTAAATTGTACAAACTTAATGATCCATGAAAAATGTACCAAAACTATAATAATGAATTCTAATTGCTTATAGTATAACATTTCCATATCTTTACCCTACGCTGTTTAGTATAAATTAGTATAGATGGTGTGACTAATAATTTCCAATTGGCAAGCTTCAGCTGTATGTAATTACTTATCTAAGTTCTAATAACTTTAAACTTTGGACTCATTTAACTTACACGTCAGTTCAGAAACTTAGATATTATACCAGCCATCTTTGATAATCCCCCAAGAAAAATATATTGCGAGGTAGAGTAGATCTTTGTCATTTGTAATTTAATATGGGGATGCAGGCACTGGATATCAAATTTCAATCATGTTAAAGTTGAAGATTATGTAAGTTTTTGGGTTATGGGGGTCGACGGTTTATAATGCGGTTTTGTCCCCGCAATTTAATATATCTCGCGCCCTTATAAACTATTTTATCGCTCCCAGGCGGCACTCCACTTTCTAATTTAAACCTATCTTTTGTTCGACTAGTGAATTGTAACTGGTGCCGCTTTGCGGAATCGCTTTGTTTTCCTTTTTCTGCTGAATTCTAGCGTGGGGTAATACCAAGTCGAGGAAAGCTAAAATCAATTGACCATTCCGACGCCGTTAGCGCCGGGTTAATGGATTTGGCTTTGAGTATCTGTCGTTGTGGAAGAAAACGATACGCGATACAGGGTAGTGGTAGATTTGATTAGAACGCCATTATTGATTGACCTCTCGCTATTTTTAGGTCGAAATTCGCTTCGAAGGCTGCCATTAAGATGAGCTTTTATTACCCGCTTTGCTGCTCTTAATATGCATACAGTGTTGGTTGGACACTTCTAAATTGCTTCCTTAATTTAGTCGTTTTGAAACGGTACATGACATAAATATTTCCGTTTCGTCGCGCCTTGTGGATTAATGCTATAAAAAATGTTCCTTGTATTTTTATGGTCATATTTAAAACCGCTTAAGAGCGTATAAGGAAGAAAATTACTTTTTTATAAGGTATAGGGTGACATAAACTAGGTTTACTGCAGCCGAGAGCAGACCAACGCGGATATCCCATTTTCTACCGCACCGCATGAATTTTCCGCGACTTCCGAAATTTCTAATGCCAATCTATGACCAAAGTGGAGATGCAGTCTACTGGAAGCAACTTGTTCGTGTTACTGAAACGCTAAAATTTCATGGGGAAATGCGCACAACTGGAACTTGTCTGTAACTGCTAAACTTGCGGCAGTTATTGCTGAAATAATTGTGGCAAGAAATTCAATGCCTTCAGTTAACCCAGATGCAAATGTGACTAAGGGTAATATAAGAACATTGTTTGTTTCTCCTGTTGTGGTAGCTAAGTCAAAAGACAATGGAACTTACTCTGTCCCAAGCGAGCTGTTTCGTAACAATGGTTGTAATCGTAAAAGAAACACGTAAAAGTCATTCATAGCGGAGGAATTATTACTTTTGTTGATGGAGCCGGCTTTAATTTATTAATTAAAGACTTTCCGCAGAAATATTTCTCTACTTTAACTGTATTTTGATTAAATTTCGTACAAAACATTGTTGGCTGTTAGCATCTCCTATAATGAGTTGTGGGAATTCTTAGCTGTGAAAAATCCGCTATTCAACAAATAATACAACAGTTCGTTTATTTTTCATATCCAGCCGAAGCTTATTCTTATATCTAGATAATCCCAGGAAATATTTACATTTAATTTAGTTTAACGGAGTGAAATTTGCTTTTAACTAATTGGCAAACTTCGATTTAAAGTTCGAAGATTCTGTAGTCGTTTCCGCAGTACGCTCAAGGGTCTTGAAGACGTTAATCTGATGTTGGTACCATGCTCACGTTCATCACAAGAACATTTTTCTACATATTAGTTGATAAAATATTAAAGCAATATGTGTAGAGTATTACGAACAGAGGAAGTATCGGATGGGGTCTAAGTAGCACCGCCTTGAATTTACCTACTGCAAAACATTGGAAGCTTTGGATGGAACAAAACAGTTACGTACGGTTACTTGACAACGTCAGTAAAATAGTTTTTGCTGGTTGGTAGAGTTTTTGTTAGTACACTTTGTTTTGCAATGAAAATTATTAATTTAAATATTAAGATGCTTAAGAAGGATTGGTATAATATGGACTCAAAATAAGTTTTAAGATACAGGAAGATGGATTTATATATATATATATATATATATATATATATATATA